>QVOA01017466.1:0-16777 GCA_014825685.1 Pseudomyrmex cubaensis | reverse complement strand
TTCCGAATTTTTTTTTTTTTTTTTTTTTTTGGCAACTCGGAAAATAACTGACCATTGTGAGAATTGGTCTGTTTCATTCATTTGTTTAAATATTAAGAAATATCTACATGTACGATTGAATATTTCTCAGAGATCGCGCGTAAACATCATTTCAATTACAAAAGTGTTTAAAACATTTGAGTCACAAGTATCCGCATCATGAATATTTTTTATCTTTAACGTTTTTTTTAGTGTTGTCCAATAGGGTTTTTTTACACGCATGCTTATGTAACAAACGCGCACCGTATTTCCCTCGGACGTTTTATTTCATTTTTTACGACTATATTCGTCGTCTTTACGAGACAACGTTGTGAACTCGCGACAAAGAAGATTCGAGCAAATCCTACGCGTCAAATACTCGCGTAAGCGAAGGAAAAATCAATCAATCGCGCTTTATTTATTTCACACGCGAGAAATTGAATTGAAACAACCAAGAAGATCACGTGACCAATCTTCGGCGATACTATTCATCATCGAAGAATGCGACGTGCGTGTCCTTGGGTACAATGTATATAATTTGCAAAATCCAAGCTCTTCTCTAATCCCTATCCGTTCGATTAATTCGATCGATCATTTTTCGCAAGAGCAATCATCCAAAAATTCTTTCGGAAATAAGAAATTTTGCACGTACAGGGTAAAAAAAATATTAACTCATATGAAAAATTTATATTAACAACATGTGTTACCATTATTTTTAAACATTCTGTATTTTATATTTTTATTCTGTATTTTATATTTTCTCATTGCGAAACTTCGGAACGCTTGCAGGAACCTTCGGGAATTTCTTGAACGCATAGAAAAAAAAAAAAAAAAAAGAAATTTTGTTGTGACTTTGCGCGTGATGCATACATGACAGTCCGGTGTATACGTATCTGATGTTTAATAAGAGCGGGTCAACTGGAGTCAACGGTGCAGCTGTGGCCGTACCAATGGCGAACTATTACCTCGATTCATTATCAGTGGCCTCTTTGTGCACGTCTCTCTTGTTTCCTCGTACGAGTTTCCCCGTACGCCGCGCTCGCCGTTAACTTTTCTTAATTGAAATGTCACCAGTAATACAGCGCCACGCCGCAGCCGGTCGCAACACACGGTCGCGAATACATTTATATAAGAACACGGTTTGCGTGTGTCCCACGTGAATCTAATCAAGCGTATCGGCAAATGATACACATATTAATTGCATGTGCTTTACCTCAGTCAGGTCTTTCGTTTTTCCTCTCGCTTATGTAACATCGGCGCGAATACGACCTGCAAGCGTGATTTTTTTTCTCGTACAGCTATACGAGTTCCGCATCGTGCGCGCAGCAAACGCTCACACGCCACGTTTAAAAGGTTGATAATGTGTCTACCGAACATAGTGTGTGTAACAAATAAAAGTGCACGCATTTGTTACAGCGCGAGATGATGAAGCAGAGCGCGTGAGCGAGACTGCGGAATACACGAAGGGGGAAGAAAGCAAGAATCTGAACAAAGGTGAGAAGATATTGCCACAAAGATATTTCTAGTGGGTTTCCGAAGTCTGTGTGTGTGTGTGTGTGTGTGTGTGTGCGCCAGACTGAAATTATGAAATTTCGAATATTTCCGCACGAACGCCGAACAATACGCGCGCGACGTAGACAAAAACTTGTTGTAAGATCGACCGCGTGTACTGCTCTCCCGAACGATCTTATCGCGGAGACATTAAGGTATGACTCGACGATTTCGACGGTGTGTTTCACTGTTACGTCTATGTGCAGCCAATCGTAGATCGCGCATTCATCGCGGAATAACGATAATTCCGGGGGGATACACGGCATTGTGTCACTCCTTCAGGGAGAAATGAATCGAAAATGTCAGGCGGACACGACGTGTATCGGTCAGCGCGCGCGGCCAATATCTATTTTCGATGGCAACAATAGAGCGCGCGTTTTAAGCCGCGAGCGAGCGTCGTCGATTTGCGGTTTACGCCGATCTCTCCCCCGTCCTTCGATCGCGGTGAAAGTCCGCAAGAATTCGCCCTCGATCGTGTTGCGAACTTCACATTGAGATCCTCCCGGCGACGTGTCACGATCTCGCTCTCGGGAAACCAGCAACTCCGCCGGAGCAACGAACACCTCCTCACGTTGTAAATCTCGTGAAACAGCGAACGGGCGCGATGCCGCGCGATCGATCGTGCAAATCGCCCGCCCAAACGTCACGAGCTTTTCAGACTACAGTCGAGTACAGTCGATGAAATTCTCCCTCCAAAGCGTTTTCTGACTTTAAGATAATAAGAGACGAAAAATATGTATAATACCGCGATAAAGGTCGATAAACTACCGCGAAGAGAACGATAAAAGAAAAACATCGTTTCTCTCTCTCTTTCGTCTTTCTCTTCGATCGTTTCACAAGCGCGCATCCTCGACATGCGCATTTTTCTCTCGTCTCGACTCGTTCCGCGAATACACGCGGCGAACGACTGTCATCGACTTTTCTTTCTTTTTTCTAATCTAAAAAAAAATTAATTGGATAAGATTCTCGCGCGCGAGTGATTCTTCGTTTCCTACTCGTTTTACAATCCGCTCCCACGAAGGCACGAGCTCGAAGAGGATCGGGGCGACGGTAAGCGCGCGCGTCATCGGCCTCTCGAAGCACGTACACACATCGCGGGGCCGCCGCCGTCGCCGCCGCCGCCACCGCCGCGTTTAATGCCGATGTTTCCGCATTCTGGAATCTTATTTCTGAACAGGGAAATATTCGCGGTTGCTGTCTAGCACCGGACACGGTGGCAAAAATGCACTCTGCCGGCCGCTCACGCCGTGTCAAATCCTCTCGCAAAACTGCACGCGAGCACCAGCCGGCGCACCGTGTCGAGATTTTATGGTCGGTGACTCTTCAGTTACACACACACACACTCTTCCGTCGAGAGAATTCGTCGAGAGAGAACTCGCGAAGCCGATTCCTATCGCGGGATAGATTTTAATCGCGCCGCGCGATGCCAAGAAACTTCCGCGATGTAAAATTTCACTTCTGCCCACGAAACGTCGGGCCGGCTGCTAACGGCGAAAATACACGATCGAATGTTGTTTTTACTGTAATTCACTGGGAGAAAGAAAGAGAAAGAGAGAGAGAGAGAGAGGTATTTTATCTTCGGATCTAATGAGAAAGGGACACTCTCGAAATTCCGGTCGATTTCTCATGCTTTCGATAAGAGGCTTAAGCGAGTAAGAACGTTTCGGTATGTCCCCACACGAAATGTGGGAATTAATCCGCGCCGCTCTCTCGGCGGGCTTTAAGTGAATCTTCGGTCGACGCGACTTCTCGCTTTTGCGCGCGCTAATGTCAAAAGTTAAACGTGACAAATGGATTCGATGGTCCGTGCGTCGACACGATGTAACGCGAGTCTTCTTTTCATACTCTCTTAACCATTCGCGCGGTGTCGTCCGCGGTATATATCACGGAATAAAAAAAAAAAAAGAGTGAGAGAAGGTGCGATGGAAACGCGCGATGATGTAACGCGTAAAATCGGAGTGTGAGATTATCGCAGAACGTCGGATTTCGCGAAATAACAACCGCGTCTCTTTATCGGACTTTGACGTTTACACGACACGGTCGTTCGATACGGTTTGTTATCTAATATTTGCGCGGTCGTTATTCGCGCCAGTTGTTCGACCGTTCCTTGGACAACTTTTGCGGTCACTGAACGTTGATTAAATCGATCTCAACAGGAGATGAAGTCGCGAAAACAATTATGTTTCCCGAAACAATTGCGAAGCTCGCGTTGCGAGGTCGCTCCTACAGATTTTGTAACTCGAAATAAAGATATTCTTCGACGTGTCAAAGTTACGTCGCAATAAAAAAATATAATACATTCTCCGATCAAAAAAAAAAAAAATAACAATAAACGTTTTACAAGTTTTATAGCGAACAATGACGCAATATGTGATTTGAATCTTCGAGCCAAGGGCAAAGTGTGGCCTTTTTAGTGACGGCGAGACATTGATTTTGTGGAGGTCTTTGCCGTCTTTCTTTTCCAAAACAGCGTTCGACAAAGAAAGCCGGCCGAACATTGCGACACGTTTAATCTCGCGTTCAGAAACTACATGACGCAATTCCACGGCCGCGATTTGTATAAAGTCACCCGCTATTATCATATACCTCTCTGTGTATAACGCCGCGATACATATAAGCATGCATAATCAGAATTACCTTAGTCGTGACAAAATGGCTTTGCCCGCATCCTTAAACATCGCTCAGACCATCCACACGCCGTACGTAAATTTGTGTCAAGAATTCTTAGGACTTTTTCAAAATGTGTGCTAATATTTCAACGGGAAATATTTCTCGCGAGAGATATTGCGGTGAGAAAAAAGGATTAAAAATATTTTCATGCGGTTTGCATACGCGTATATCCATATTTTTCTCTGAATTACACTCAAAGGAATTGTCAATTTTTTATTTCAACTTATTTAATTCGATTTCTATGGTGCGTGTAGTCGATTTCCCTCTCCATCGATGAATCACACGTCGCCCACGGATTTCTTACGAAGCGATCCGTAACTCGGCGGCATGACAAAATCGTCGGCTCGTCTTGAAACCGATTACATCGCATAGCGGTATACCTACCGTCCGAGAGTCCTGCATAGATTCTTCCGCGTCCTACGCGACTACTCCCCGACGAGCAAAACGTTTCGTTTCGTCGACACATTCCGCGGGAATCGACTCACGTAACTTGGCAGCGCGACATTCGCGAACTGGACGCACGAGACGCGTTCCGCGAAAGAAACTGTCCGGTCTCGTGCGATTTCTACTTCACGACGGACATGTCTTTGAAGTTGATTTGTTATTTATTTCGCGAATATTGTTCCGACTGATTAAAAGTAAATTTCAAACATTTGGAAACGTGTCAAGTATCGTAAAGCGATTACTTTATGTCCGAGACATCATTAAAAAAAAATTGTCAGATAAAATTTATAGAAAATTTTCTCGAACTATTATTTTGCATTGTACTGTATATTTTTATGTCGATATGCCGAACACACAAATGTACATCAGTTGAATGGAGATATTATTCGAATGGCGGATCTTGCGAAGCGTTCGTTTCCAGAAAAGAAAAACGCGAACGCACCGAGGAGTCGAGGATGGAAAACGAAACGCAATTACATGGTTTCTTTTTTCCGTACACGGTTTAATACCCGCAAAGAACGTAATTCCGAGCTGTAAAGCTAAAAGCGTGGCAGACGCGAATGCGAGCCTGTCCCCTTCTCCCGGTGCGCACGAAAGCGCGCTCGGTGCTAACCGCGGAAGCTGGCCTCGACAGGCAATGTCGCCCAGTCTCACGACAGTCTTCTTGCCGGTGCGAACACTCCTGCCTGGAGCTGCCCCGTTGTTTTCCTTCTTCATCTTGGCGGCGATATATTAACGTTCTTTTCTGAGAATCGGTTTCTGTACCGAGGCCGAGCCTCGCGCGATGAACTTCTTCCACGTGAAAGTTTGCCATAATCGCGAGTTGAGTTATGTGCTTTTCGACGATTAAAATTAATTGCCCGCCAGCTTAATGATCGCAAAGTAATCGCGCGGCACGAACCACAGGTCTTTGTGAAGTCAGGTACACACTATTTTTTCAAGATATATACGAGTTATGTGTTATTGATCGCAACGTATATGCACAGAGTTAAAAAATTGTTTTAAATACACTTAATTTTAATTAGTCCTCAAGCAATAATCCCCCTTTCCCAATGAAATAACATGTTCAAAAAAAAAGATAAGATAAAGATCGAAGATGAACTCTTCATTTATATTCTGACGTTGTGTCTGATAATAATATAACGATAACGTGGTAATTATCGCCAGAAGTTCGTGGTTAAATATTTGCCAGACACAGGTGGAAATGAACGCGCGAGTTTCGTTTTCTATTACACTTTTATTATCTCGAGACGACATACAGAAGTCGACGTGTAAGTTTTATTTCGACCTGTATTTTTTTAATCTCTCAATTTAATCGAACTCAATGTTATTCGGCGAAAAATCCGAATCAAATAATTTTTGCAATATCGCGCTTTTTTTTTTTTTTTTTTTTTTTTTGTCAATCGCAGACTGTGTGATAAAGTACGGATACACTTGTGCGTATGAAACCACAAGTAGAAGAGCGAACGTAACGTGTACTTGCACGCATTTACGACGACGCGCGCGGTTGTCCCTGATACCGGTACAAATATGGTGCGATCGTCTGGACATATACGTGCGTGCATCGAAAACCGTCATCGGACAGCGCGAAAGTTGCGCATCTGTTTTCACGTGTGCATACGTACACATACGTGTGTATACGGTGATTAGTTACATCGCGCCGCCGCTATGCCAGGAATGTTAATCAGGAATTGGCGCGGCGCGCGTTTTATTAACTGTGAATTAAAAGCCGCGGTGCGCAGGGGCGTGCGTTCGACATTTGCAAGCGAACAACCACCGATGATTTGCAACTTACGCGAGACATAATGAATATAAAAATATACATACATTTTAATAGATTTCGTAAGCGCATTTCTGCATTCGCGCGTAACGGAAATTTAAAAGTCTAGTGCATTTCGATAATCACGTTCCGCACGGTCACGCTGTTAAAAAGTTATGTCGTAGCTCGATTTAAATGCCGCCGCTTAGAATAGATATCGCGTACGTACGCGCAAATGTTTTATCACAGAGAATGTAGAAATCCTTGAAGTCCCGCTAATCCGTACCGCCCGGAACTTTCGGAGTGAATTATCGGGAGAACGAAACTAATGGTTAATTGTTGTCACAAGCAAGAATCTGTGTTAAATCTATACTTTACGCAAAACTAGAGAGACTAAAAAAAAATTTTGAAGTACTTGTTACGAAAGATTAAACTTTCTTGAAATATGTACGTGAGATTAAATTTTTGCGACTGACTCGTCGCAAAGCGAAGGAACACGTGAAAAATCGATGATGTCATTTTTTCGAACAACAATGTACTCACTGCGATGTGTAATGTGTCGATATGTGCGCGATGAATCATTCGAGTGGTGTGTCCGATCGCTATATTTAATGGTGCAAATATCTTTGTCGATGCACTTCCTTCCCGAAGAAAAATTCTTAACGCGTGCATCATAAATGATGTAGAAATAGCTCTGTGGTGCGGCCTATTATTTACACGTACTTGATTAATATCGAAAGAGTGAACTCTTCCGATCGGTTTAATCATTTCAATGTGAAAAGTAATAAAAGCAACAGAAAAAATGACTGAAATATATAGCGACATTAATTTCTTTTTAGTAACCACGCGTAGCAATAGTGAAATATTTTCGATTTAATCTCTCTTTCTCTCTTTTGTATGTGTAAAATCCACGTATAATCTACGGTATTTGACTAATTGTAAGATACAAAGATAGAGCTATTCAAATTCCATCGATACAAAGCCAACTGTTTCACCTTGAATTCGTTACCTTATCAGAAAAAAAAAAACAGTCTTTTACGATATATTGTCAAATGCGTAATGGTAACAGTATTCATACATATTTTTGTTATCTTCGATTTTTGTTTTAAAAAAAAGAAACTTCTATTTTATCAAATACTGTCGTTATACACACAAAAGTCAAACTTTATTATTCGTCGTGTATCGAACGTGTTCTTGAGAAAAAAAAAAAAATCTTGCAGACACGGTAAATGGTAAGATGGAGAACTGCGGAGGCGGTCAACGCCTGCCCCCGGACGGGGACGAATTTCCAGCGGCGTACCAAGAATTCAGCAACAACAGTAACAACCAGCCGCCGTACAGATACATCGCCGCGACTCCAAGGACGGCGACGATAACCACGAACGGCAGCGGATTGTGCAACGAGACCGAGCCGTTCCGCGCCGGCGAGACTTTCAAGATGCTCGCGAACGACAGCGACGTTGTCGGTTCGAGGAGCATTATTCTGCCCGATAGCAAAATGACGTTGACAGCCGCTGAAAACGTGAGGCAGGACATAAACAAAGTCGCTCTGACAAATATGGAGAACGTCCGGTCGGAGATAGGCAAGGTTACCAGTGCGGATAACGCGCGTCAGGACGTTACCATCACTTCGGAGATTTCTCCGGACGAAGATCGAAAACCGTCGTATCACACCGCGGACGATATCGCGAAGAAAAACGCTTCTGTCGTCGCGGAAGGTTCTCTTTATACCTGTCCGACAACCAACAGCAATCTAGTGACGAGCGAGAAAAAGATGGAAATCGCCGGATATCATCACAAGGACGTGGCAACGATCGAAGAAGTGCCAAGCCACGTGGAAAAGGACACGCCTATTGAGGCCCCGCCGCCTCTGCCATTGACAGGTACTTATTTAACGTCGAATTAAACACGCTCATTTAGCTTCGAACAGCCGCTCTCTCTTTCTCTCTCTCTCTCTGTCCCCATTTATTTATTTTTTTCTCGAAGAAGAAAAAGCGCGGCGAGCTGACATGTCGGGAACATGTAATTAAAAAAAAAAGTATTATATTTCTTCATACAAATTAACATACGTACATGTTAATATTCTTCTGAAATTGATTTCTCTTTTCTTTCAGAGCGATCTCGATATATTTTACTGTCGTTTCCGTTTCTCAAACTTTTATAAACATGTATATTCTCTCTCGCAAAAAAGTAATGTTCTATCGCTCAGGTCCGCCCAAGATGGATCAAACGATTTTGCACGCCAGAAACGTTTCTACGACGGAATCGCCGCAGAGAAAGTTCTCGCTGAACGGCGATCTCTGGAGACAGGACGACAAGTCCGAGCGCTCCGTGCGAGACAAGATCGCCATGTTTTCGTCGCAAAGCAATCTGGACGCGCCGTTATTCCCCAACCCCATAACAGCCGCGGCGGCGGCCGCGAACAACGGCAACAAGCGCCTCTCCAAGTACAAGTCTTCCGAGGACGTTTGCTGCAACGACAAGAGCAACGGACAGAAGGAGCGGCCGTCCTTCCTCGTTGACAGGACGCAGAGCTCCTTCGATCTCACCGATTCGACCAGAGTCGCGACGAAGCACAGTTTGAGAACGCCGAGCTTGTCTCAAACCGGTCAGCCAGCTCTTCCAAGTCCGACCGCGCAAACCCCCCCGCGTGTTCCGAAGACGCTACCGATTGTACCGCCGAAAATCACGTCCAGTCCGTTGTCGCCTTCGTACGACAAGCAAACGATCTTCTCGAAGAGCTACACTTGCGCGACCGTCGCTGACAAATTGCAAAATATCGCATATCCAAACGTCGCGAAAAGTTCTGCCGCGAGCAACAATTCCAGCAGTTCTGCGAAGAGCTTGGCAACGAGTCCGTCTTCGTTGGCGCGAGCCACCAGTTTTTCGGGATCGACGGTCTACGTGCAGGATCGAGACTCTCTGACAGATTCGATCAACAATTCGCAAATCACGAGAACGAATTCGTTGGCGTCGACCTTCAGACGGCCCGGCGAAGACGCGAGAAGAAGCAGTCTGAATCAGCTGATCGAGCAGAGACGAAGATCGATATCGAAACTGCGCGGTTTGGTCATTCCGGAGAAGGACGCCGTGTCGATCGATCAGCCTATCGTCGATTTGCCGGAAATTAAGTCGCGAGATTTGATACCGTTGCATCAGGTGAGCTCTAACACATGTGAATATAAAGAATGTAGAAAAATTTTTTATTTTACGCTTGTGTATGTAAACTTTTTTTTTCATTATATCGACACATCGTGTCACACGAAGCCGTTTCTTTTTTTCTTCCAGATATCGAAAGCAAATATTCAGGACAAATGGGGATCTCAAAGTTCCTTGGCAAGCAACGCCAGCACGGCGAGCCAGCCCTTGAAAGCGACAACGTCCTTCAAGATGCCGGCGCCTCAGATACATCCGAAATATTCACCGGCTTTCAAGAGAAAATCCCTCACGGTTTACAGCACTTCCGGGACAACGAGCTCGTCGATAAACGGCAGCGCCTCGATCAAGAACCAACCGAGCGCGACGCCCACGTTATCGGAGCCGCCGAAAAGTCTGGAGAGCATCTGCAGCCCGACGAGAAGCGACTACAGTTTCGAGTTCGCGTCGACGACCAGCTCGCCCGACGGTTCGCGCGCAAGACCGCGAACGATGCAGAGAAACAAGGCCCGTTTGGACTACGACGATTCCGACAACGACTCGGCTGTGAGCAGTTCTCAGAGTAGCATCTCTCGCGGTTTCAGTCCGCCAATGTCGCCGGTACCGTCGGAGAGATCCACCATCTCGTCCGAGAGATCGTACGTGTCTACGGAACTCAACTATCAACGTCGACCTCTGATCGCGGACAGTTTGACGAGAACTTCGATCATAGGAACCGTCCGAGAATCTCCCGTCGACAAGGAGCAGTTCGGCACGCGAGTCGGCATCCTCGGGGAACGAACGTACTTGGCCGAGCGATCCTCGTCCAGCAGCAGCAGCTCCGATCCACGTTCGCCGCAGCCGAACGAGCTGATCGCGAGGAACTCGCAGATACCGCAGAGACAGCTGAGACGGTCGAACAGCACCGACACGAATTGCAGCACGTCCTCGACGCTGACTTCTGGATCCCAAGCCAGCGCCGAGTCTCTGTCGCGAAGAGTGCTTAAGCCGCAAAGCGTGGAAGCGATCAATCGGAAGAACATCCTGGCGAGCGCGAGATGTCGAAGCGGTCGGGATCTCAACGGGTCGCCGTTGATTCAGCGCAAGTTCCCGGATAATGACGACGCCGCGGCAGCCGTTGAGAACGGCGCCATTCAGCAGATAGTCAATAACTCCGGGAGTGATCCCACGAGCAAACAGGAGATCAAGGTGGCTTACATAGAGGTCGCGGATCCTTTCGCGGAGAATGAGGAATCGTTTCGAAAGAAGGGGGGTGAGGAACCTAAGCTGCCGCCTAAAAGAAGCGCGCTCCCGCCGGCGGTCAGACCGCCCAAATCCGAGATGCTCGAGCCGTCGAACGATCTGAAGATGTGGGTGCGAGCGGAGGCGAAGAATCTGGCGCGAGTCGCGGAGGAAAAGTCCGCCAACAAATACAACAAACGTTCGCCCGTCGTTGCTCAAACTCTGGAAACGTCATCTACGATTCACGCGACAAGAGGCGGTCGTGGTTCCGTGTTCGACGAGGGCGTTAATACCGCGAACGGCAGTTTGTCTCCGCGAAACGCGATAACATCCGGAGAAAGAAAATCAGCCGCGACGGAATTGTCGAAGCCGCAGAGCCGAGCGCAGAGTTCGACTCCCAGAAAAAACACGACGGAAGAGCAGAACGATTTGTTGACTATCTTGACGACCAAGAGCCGTTCCAGATCGGCCATACACGTCGACGAAGGAACCTTCGGCAGATCGAAAAGTCAAATGAGCTTGGAGGACATCCTAAGCGCTAAATCTGATTCTAAGTTGCTGCGTACGCAAAGCATAGAACCGAAGATCGAGAAGATCGGCGCGACGAGCTTGCCGGTAAAACCTACCTGGGATTCGAGAGAGAATCGATACGGCAGACGGGGTTCCGCCACGTCGACCGAGTCCTGGTCGGAAGACAGACCGTTTGTTTCGAAAATACCGACTTTGGGGAAGACGAAGCTCGTCGACAGCGGCGACGAGATGTCGGAGAGCGTTGAGAGGACAAAAAGCGCGACTCTATCGAAAATTCCGACGTCGCGCGGATTGAATCGACGTAGCGCCAGCGTCACGGACATGAAGAGGGCCCTGGAGAAGGTGGACAACAGTTCGGCGCAAAATAATTCGCATCAGAACGTCGTCGTCGGCGGCGGCGGCGGCGCTCACAACCGATTTCCGAGTCTCGACAGCAGCGTGGACGAGAACACCAGCACGGAAACGGACACCGAGAGAAATTGCTACGGCGAGCAATTCGGCAGCATCAGTTCACTGGCGAGCAGTACCAGTCTGATCTCGCAGCAGGAACTGGCGCAGTTGGTGGAGGAGGCGAGTTTGGAGGACACGCGTGGCGCTCACGACGTCATAGTCGCCCTGCTGCACAAGGAGAACCCGACCGGGAGCGTCGGCATCACGCTGGCGGGCGGCGTGGACTGCGAGGTGAAGGAGATCACGGTTCACCGGGTGCTGTCGCACTCGGTCGCCGACAAGGACGGTCGGGTACAGCGCGGAGACCGGGTGCTCAGCATAAACGGTCGCAGCACGCGCGGTCTCACGCACAGGGAGAGCATGGCGGTGTTGAAGCAACCGAGGTCGGAGGTGGTACTGGTGGTATCGCGCGCGAGAACGGCGGACGAGGGCTGCAGGCTGAGGTCGCGAACCGCGAGCGTCGAAACCATTGTCGAAGGTAATAAAAAAAATATCTAAATCTCGAATCCTCGATCTGACGGAAATTTAGAAAATTCGCGATAAATAAGATAAATTTTTTTCTCGATCGCAGGGTTGGAGACGAACGCGGACGACACAGCGTGGGGACCGCCGTCGGTCGTGGCGGTTTACAAAGACGGGACCAGTCTGGGATTTAGCCTGGAAGGAGGCAGGGACAGTCCTCTCGGAGACAGACCTCTGATTATCAAGAAGATATTCACCGGTAAAGTATATAAAAATGTCTAATAAAGCGGTACAGTCATGTTACTTTTTTGCGTTGTAATCAATAAGTATGATCGTGTAATAAACGATAACGTCGAAAATAATGAACGTAATAAATTAATGAAGATAAGATCTTTATGTGTATCACCGACGGTAGTCGTTCATTTATTTATTTATTTTTTTCCCCAACGCACAGGAGGTGCTGCCGAGAAGACAGGCGCGTTAAAAGCCGGTGATCTCTTGTTCGAAGTGAACGGCAACGATATGACACGTATGTCCAGAATAGAAGCGTGGTCTTTCATGAAGAAACTACTCGACGGTGAGGTGAATCTCCTAGTCAGGCATCCTGCCACTAAATCATCGTGAAGAAGCAACAAATTCGCGATAAAAAAAAAAAGCCTGAATGCAGGAATGTGCCAATCGAGCGACTGGACTGACTTTATGATCGATGTTTGTTGAATAGACGTAAGGTGTGTTATATAATTTTGTTGTTTCAAGTTTCAATAAATCTTAGATCACAGCAGATTTACGTTATCGAGCTTACCAATGCAAACGAGAGACATTTACAGTGTCTCACTGAAGATTACAAGAGATATCGGTACTCAATTGAAATAAATTGTTATTTCGGCAAGTTAGAAAAGTAATTGAAAACACTTTTTTTAAACCTCTAGACTAGTAGTTTGAATAGTTCTGTCGTAAAAGCGACAGGTAAATTATTAATTAGCGAAAAAAAAATAAAATGAGGAGGAAAAGATACGTTCGTAATTTATCATTACTGTGCCTTTTGATCGAATATGCCTTATAGATGTATTACATTTTTTAGCAAATATATAATATTGTATGCAAATATATATAATTTTCTCAGTAAAATAGAACATTTTTTAATGTGAATTTTTGCATTCGAATGGTCTCGCGCAATTGAACATTTTCATAGAAACAGAATATGTAATGAAAAAAAGATCTAAAAAAAAAAAAATAGTTTTCCAATTTAAATGAATCACCACAGTGGTTGCAAAGTTGCTTTCAATGTATGCAAAACGAAAAAATATTGTAAAATATTGTAAAATCATTTATCGCATTTTATACGAGAAATATAGAGTTGCTTTTTTTCAGGGTTCTCCTCTGAAAAAAAGAACAAAATAACAACGTTTTCAAATTTATCTCAACAACGAGATACACGAGTTTCAATACGACACACGCCATATACACGCAACGAACCGTAATATTATATCTCAAAGAAGTAGATAGGTTTGTTTATTGATTAATCATTTAAAGCGATATGTCGTTTGTGTACGACTTTTTACATAGTGCCGGCCGTGCAAGTAATAGTTCGAGTTAAGAATTAAGTTTTTGCGACAAGCAAATAACATATATTATAATGTACGTAGCTAGGATACGAGCTTGATGACTGTAGATTGCCTACTTTTCTAATCGACATCCTGCGTGTCGTGTTACTATAGTGGTTCCTGTTGATTTATTATTTTAAAATCGAAACTGTTAAACGCGCGAAATTGCATTCGAACGAGACGCGCGCGACGCGCAATGTTTCGCGCGAAATCAATCGTAGAATAAGAATATAACAGGACGGAATATGAAAAGTACTCACGTTGAAGTTTGACAGCTTTCGGGACGAAGGCGAGATGGCCGATGATCGTCGCGCTCCGTTCAGACGCTTCTTCTTCGTTTGTTAATTAAACATTTGTCACGAATATAGCGAAGAAAACAATCGCGCACCGTACTGCAACATACATCACAGATCTGTTCTTTTCCTCTGCTCTGTGGCCACACCAGACTGCACTGTCATCACGAAGTGCAGTTTTAGTGCGAAGGAAAAGAAAACAAATCGCGATAAAGTCGATAAACATTTGTCGATAAAGACTTGTCGATAAAGAGTTCGAGAAGTCTGAAACGCGCGAGACGAAAATGTTCTTAATGCAACATATGCGGCGAAAGAAAACAGATATTAAATTTTCTTCAAACTTTCTCTGAGAACAAAATAGTCCGTCTTTTTATATTCTCACATATATCAAAATGTAAATTAAAGAAATGTTTAAACAATTGTTAATTTAATTTCAACTGTGTACTCGGAGAATCGTAGATCGTGAGGTGCTGAATGAAAGTGTGTCATAAATATGTATATGTAACTACGTTATTAATATAAAGATGTATTGGAATATTTAAACGCGTAATATCAAAGTGTTCCGCGGGATTTGCATTTAAAATTCGTGCTGTGATATGTGTGTGTGACATGATTTAGCGTAAAACACAAACAGCTCTCGATTGAACTGCTATAATCATTATTATATAATTTTGATTCAATGCAAAATCGTTGATAAACTATTGAGTTACTCGCTTGTACTATTAATTTCTAATGTTAGAAATGCTTTTTTTTTTTATTGTACTTCCTATGCATAGAGCGCGATCATAGCTTTTGTTAAAGGCATAGAACTTTTCGAAAATAAAAAACCAATCCGGTTTAGTTTAATTGAATCTTATTCAGCGTCCGATTTTGCATGTTATAAGGCAAAAATTGTCTTGTGTTGGTGAAATAATTGAAACACACTGACTGCGTTTTAACTTTTTTGTTTTGTGTGTTCGCTTATATATTTATTACATATACTACAGTTGTACATTAAAAACCATGATTAACGATTAATTGTATATAACAATGATTAATACCAATAATGTTTCTTTGGAACACGATCTTCTTTGATATCCATTTCATCCATAATATCCATTTCGAAAGTTTTTAACTTGGGCTGCAAATAAAAACAATACATACATAAATTTCATTGTACATCTTATCCATAAAATCTTATATTTTACATGGTGCGATAAAAAAGTGTCCGATTTTATATTCGATATTTCAATATAGAGAAAAAGATATGTATACCGTAAAAGTCACTTTTAATATATCCTCTTTTTTAGTATCTTTTGGTTGTTCAACATATAACCTAGGAAGTTTGTAGTCCTTTGTTTCCTCACTGGTAACCGGAACCGGTATCAACCTACCGGTTCTTGTGGAGATACGTACACGTTGTCCGTCTTCCAAATATCGCCATTCTATTGACGTTCCTCGCCTATGATATTCGCCTATGATTCACTTTGTTATGCTTATAGATATTCTCATACACACATGCATATTTTACTTCGAAAAAAGTTGTCTAGAAGTAACACTTACATGTCCGAAGGATCAACCAACTGAACCTGTGTAGTTACTAATAAGGGTTGTTCCACTAGCATACACAATCCAGGAAAGTTTTTGTCTTTCATAACACGTTTTAGCGTTGTGTTGAGCCCTTCAACAATTATCCAATTTCTTTCTTGATAAATCTCTTTTACAATTCCTTGTTTTCCTTTATCTTTTCCTTCTAAAATTTCTACCTGCAATTATATGAGACTAAAAAAACATCCAGTTGGACAGTAACAATGCTATTTCTCATTGCAATACAATTGTCAATTATTCAATTATTCCATCTAGTGCTATACAAAGGTAAACATACCCTGTCACCTCGAAAGAAACTCCAGTCTTTAATAGGCTCGACATTAATAAATTTACTTTTGCGTTTAGGAGCATTATCACGATGAAACTCATTGGTCCATGGGCGATAAAGGGAAAAACGAAACTGTTTTCTTTCAACTGTAGCTGGTAAATAATTAGGCTTGCCACGAGGTGATTCCCAATAAACCTGTAATTATATTATTAAATAATGACACTTTGAAAAGTGTTATACAACTTTAAAAAAACAATTGAGATAATTAACAGTGTGTTCTATTAAATATTACTAAACATTCTTTGGATTTGTAAATAAAAATAAACTTGTAAATCGTGTATTTACTTGTCGCATAGCTCGTCTGACGTATCTATCCGGAAGATTCGCATATTTTTTTGACCACTCGCCTACAAGTTTTAATGCGTCAAATCGTCTACTCATTTTATCTGCTTTTTTTTATTCGTTTTAAACTTTTTTTCTTGAAACAACTGTTTCTACTTGGATATTACAAATATTTCTTCGGTTTTGTCTTTAAAACTCGATTAAATTGTTTTTAGTTACGTCAGGTTATGGTTTGGTTCGGTGCCCTTATGGCTCGTGTCAGTAGACCTGTAAAGTTAGTTCATACGCCATTCTACGTCTTCAATGATAATTAATGTTAAAACCAGAGAGAAGCAGTGTTGCCAATTTAGTGATTTTGTCGCTAGATCTAGAGATTTTGAATTGCCCACAGAGACTTTCATTGCAACTTTGCGACATGTCG
>QVOA01017465.1:0-20604 GCA_014825685.1 Pseudomyrmex cubaensis | reverse complement strand
GAGACAGCGTCTTTCGCTGGACAGAAACGTTTCGCCATAAGTTACCGGAAATGGCAGTGACCACGCGCGCTTACGCGCTCGACGGAGGCTGTTAAGTAATGTAAACAGCCTGTAAATCCACTACGAATCGGGATGATTCAATCCGAGTGAGTGAATTTTCGCGACACGTGTGATATCAAACGGATCGTTTCGCGAAAATTTTGAATAAAGTTTCGATCTTACATGCGTTTTTTTTTTCTCGGATATTCTTGAAACCGCTTGCCAATAGAAACATGTACCACGTATCGTGGAACCCAAGTAAAGTTTTGCAAAAAAACAAAAACCACACGTAAAATATTTTCTTGTATTTCCGAGGACGAGTGAGATTGTATGCAAATATTAAATAATTTACGACAAAAAAAGTGTATGTATATAAAGCAAGAGCTACAAGATCTATATGTACACGCGCACAGAGACGTGTGTGTATGTGTGCCGCGGATTCGACGGTATTTACTCGCGTAGATCCGGACGGATTTACGGTAATAAACTCTCTCGGATACGGAGGACACGAGTTTAAAGTACATATTCGAGTTGTCGAGGCGGACACACGGGACACACGTTGTTGACATTACGATGCTCGCGTACGATCCGGCCGGTCAACACTCGTGTATCAGGATATCGAGGTTTAATGGATCTCCCGGTTGTAATCGACTCGCGATGCCGACACGGGTGATGACGACGATGACGCAGTCCGGGGTGTTACGTTACCACGTAATGAACTTGCATATTTATAAATCTGTTACATCCTGCAATCTGCACAAGAGCGAGCGAGCGCGCGCGCACACGCATACCAAAAACGCGATAAACATATTACATATCACATAATGGACACTTAATGGATTCGCGTCGCGTTTTTTTTTTTTTTTTTTTTTTTTTTGCAACGTATACTTGACACCTGCGCGAAATATATTACATTATTAAGTCAATTTAAATCCGCCCAAAACCCATTATAAACGCCGATCCATGGTCTATTATCGCGGCGGCGCGCGCATCGCCGCGATAAATGCACGCTCTTGCAGGCACATTCTGAAAATTTATTGTCCTTCATAAAGAACGCCGAGCCCGCGACACTCTTTGCAGAAAGTTCTCAGCGCGCGTGTCAGATATGTCACGTTACGCGGGTTAAATTACAAATTTATGTAAATTCATTACGTCCTCGCTATATATACGCTTAAATTTATTGCAGTTTAGAGCCGCATGCGGACTTCCGGGGATTTTATTATGCGCGTATATGTGTTTACATATTCGTCGCGCGGATGCACACGCGCGGATGCGGCGCTTTTGCGAAAACATCCACGCGAAATCGGTGACCGCAACCTAACTTGCAAATATCATCACGGATCGTCCGTGGCGCGGAGGATATTTCCAACGAATCATTCGCGTGTCACCTCGTTTATTTCATCTCCGCGTGAGAAGAACGGGGATGCGATTCTCTCGATGCGGTGTCTCTCGGAGCTATTTCGATAGGAGAAAGCGGTTTGTATTTCGACGAAGTTATTCTCGATATTCATCGCAACTTTATACGAGAGACGGATCTGCAGTATCGCTCGCCGATCTATCGGCTCTCGATAAATTGTTTCGGTTACGCAGCCAATAGCGCGCCGCGGCCGCGTCCGTCTCGTCGACGACAAATTCGTGCGTTTTTCCCGGGAACCGGCCCCTAAATCATCGAAGTCGACAAGCATCGCGCGCGCGAAAAGATCGCCTCTCGTTCATAAATCATCGAAATCACAGTGCGATCGCGAAACGCTCTTCGCCCACGCTGAACGCTATTTTTAAAGACGCGTCTCTCTCTCTCGCGCGCGCGATCATTGCTTGTTCATGTCGTGTATACGTGATATAGATACCGAGAGTAGGTGTTTGTTGATGCAACGGATCAACGTGATCGCTTTATCAATCTCGAATTGTGTACATTTAAGGAATTGACTTCGCTTTATCGACGCGTCAATTTACTGATAAAGAAACGACTCAGACAAGAAATAATTCAAACGCTGACGTAACTGCGTGTACACGTTAAACGCGAATGCTCCCTAGAAGCTCCGTTAAGTGTCCGATTTGTTCGAGTGCATTTTTGCACTTTTTTTTTGTTTTTTTATCTCGCAACAGAAATCCCCGTGTGTTGACTCATGCGCAAAATGCATTTAAAAACAACCCTAGTTGCGAGAAAATCCACGACGTTAAACGTCGTAATTGCGTATAACTTGTTACTGTCGTTTGGTCTGTTAATGCGGAGTTTTCAGCGTGACGCCCCATTAAAAAGTCGCGTGTGTGCGACACAACGCGGCGGAGATCTCGTGAATCTCTCTTTTATTTTCGTCTCGACCGCAGACACTCTCGCTACGGGAAACATACGACGTTTCGTCGTTTGCCTGTTGCGTCGCCATTTAATTTTCAACGTTGACGTATCGTCCGCATTACATCTCGATAATTATACGGGCCGTTAATGAGAAAACACATACGCTATTAGGAAAACGAGACTTGTAAAGCTAAATTTTTCATCGCGATTCATGATTCACAAGCAAATCAGCCAAAAGAGAGAAAGAGAGAGGGCTCCAAAATGGCGCCCTCGTCGGGCGTAAATTACGCGCCGTCATCGAATGATTCTCCCGCTTCATCCGGGTGCTGGGGGACTTAATCAAATTATTTCGAAGATCCATATTCCAGCTTCACAGACCGATGACAGTTACAGGGCTTTGCGAATTTATGTACCAACCTTTGCGAACATAAATTAAGACATAAATTCCCTCGAAAGAGTGCGTGAAAAATTTTTATTAAGAGCAAACTAGAAATTTAGATTAATTTGTTTAAAAAATAAGAGCGCTTTACATTTATTTTTATTGGTTTATTTTATGTCGATTTCTCTGAAGTTCTGTTCATAGAAAAACCATATAAGTTAATTATAAATTTAATTAACTTTGCCATGTGATACATGTATGTATATTTTGCACACGTATACTTGCCGCTGTCACGTGTGTGGAAAATAAAGGTCGAAATTGTTACAATTTAATTTTTGAGAATTTCTTCACTTTAAAAGTGAACATATAGAACATTTCTATATATTTTTTGAGAACGGATAGGTGGTTTGTAATACCTGTACGTTTTTCTCTGTACCCATGTGCGCGTTGCCGTTCGACTAAATCGACTATCCTTTTTACCTTCGCCGAAGGACCTCGTGACGCCATCAGACCCTAATGCGATCCCGTCTATTCCCTATCTCTAGCGCGCGTTTTGCCACGTCGCTCCGCAACTACGGCTATCCGGCACAAAATCTGAACGATCGGCCAATTTGTTGAAAATAAATTTCCGACTGTCCAACCCTTCCCTTCCTCCGAAGGTTTTCCTCCGATCACGAACCTTCGATTACGGTTACATCCCTCACGAGGTTCGAGAATTGCCCGAATGAGAAGAAAAATGATAGTATATTTTCGCGTATACATCGTTTCAGATGTTCAAGGAAACAGACACTTACATAAGCTGCGCATATTCGCAAATAAACACCGAGACTCTTCTGTTAATTATCCTGTTATTGAAAAGCAAACTGTAAATTACGGGTAATTATGCATGAAAGTGTTTCTGATCGTTTCGAACTCGAACTAGAACTCGCCGTCACGTATTGCAAGCTGAATCAAAAGATAACGCAGCTGATGGTGTGTGGCCGCGCATCGCATTTAGAATTTGCTTCTCCGACAGAGAAGGGAATGGAGATCGCACGATACGACCGCACCTCATCAGGGACAACGTGTACCTTAAATTTAATTTCGGGCGCTTCGAAATTCGATAGTTTAACGCTCGCTTCCGGTATACGTCTGCGATAGTTTCGGCTGTGTCACGAACGCGGGCGCGTCGAGGAAACTAAAGGATCTTGAAATTAATACGCAAACACCTGTAACGACCTCGGCCACCGATATAGATGTGCGTTGCATTCTCCCGCTTTACGGTGTGCCCGAACATAATTACACGTGCCGGCATAAGTTACGCTTAAGTGCGTAATATAATCCGGCAGCATTAACGGTACAATGTTATTACACGTGTTAAATTTGATCGCCCGTTATAAGTTTCACGTGGCCTGGGCGTGTCTTAGCAATGCTAAATACGTACGAGCGTATATTCCCGCGAGAATATCTTCCTGTCGAATAAACTCATTTTCCGAGTTATTTATTTGCAATTATTATTTTACTTGCGGTTAGTCGCCATCAGACACTAGAGAGTGCGACTCTCACGTCCGAGAATCGCGCGCGGCGATTCTTTTTCACTTGCGTTTCTCCGCAATACTACGATCAAAAAACCATCACCGCTTTCACTTTTCTTTTTTTTTTCTTTTTTTTTTTCGCGCCACACGTATGTGTATACATAAAGCGTGAAAATCGACGAGCCATGAATCACACGCAGGAAGTGGCCGTGTAGAAATTACCGGGCGCCGACCGAAAAGTGGAGGGACCGAAAAGGCGGAAATTGGAGCAGAAAGTCAGAGCGGCCGTTTCTCGCGCCGTTTTCCACCGGGCGAAAATCAAACAAAATCCCCGACCGATGTGGGAGAGAGATCCGCGCGTAGTTGGACCCTTCTCTCCATGATTTATGTCCGCGGGGGTGCTGATACAATGGGAGAATAATGAAGTTGAGCTACCATCGCCGCCGCTCGGTCCGGCTAGTCCCGACGGCTTAGGTTGGCAAATTAGACAGAGAATATGGGGCGAGAGACTGTCCAACTGCCGGCGAAGAGAGCCCGACCGGAGGAAGCGGGAGGAACGAGGGACGATTTGTTGGAGGGTCGGGGAGAGGGGAAGGGGAACACACGGCACGCCGAAGGCACAGAAACAAGGGGCTTCCGCGTCGCGATTACACCAAAGGGATCCATATTGTGAATGTCCGAGTGACTGACTGGATTGCCCTTCCCTCGTGCTCTCCTCTGCCACGTTGCTTTTCTCACCCCGTTTCCTCTCGAACGGAAGGCTCTTGCCTGTTCCCCAATGGCGCGCCGACAGATATTTCTCGCTCGTGAAATCCGGCGTGGAAGCCGGCTCGTGTAAATGTGAGAGGAGTTAAAACGAAATGGATAATGCGCCAGTTGAGGCATATTACGGCGAACGTGTGTGTGTATATGTGTGTGTGTGTGTGTGTATGTGTTGAATGTGGAAATGCGCGAAAATTTCTTGACATACGGGCTTTCGGACAAATTGATACTTTGGATCGATATTACTTGGAATTTGCACAGGTCGCGATTTTACAGTTTTTTAAACAATATTATATATCTCTTGTGAGAAGTCGCGCGTAGTTCAGCGAAAGTTAACGAGAGATGTGCGAAGCGTTCAACGCTGCAACAGAAATTCGTGTAGCTCCACATAAGGGATCGATGTGCCACATCAATATGTGATGAGATTTAAACTTCACCGAAGAAGGGAGAAGACGAGAGAGGGAAAAGATAGAACCTCCAGCTGAACTAAGGGAAGCAACGTAACTTAATAATAATATTAAACTCGAGGGTAAAAATACTCTGCTGCAATTTTTCGCACAATTATTTTCGAATATTGCACCAAGATAATATATGGTTCTTTTAAAAATGTTGTTTTCCTTAAATAACTTCTTCATCCGTATAATACAGAGTACGACGATGCTCGAAATTTTTTATAAGTCACGTAAATTTCAAGTCACGAAGTAGAAGAAAGAAAACTCGAATAGTACGTAATAGCATTGTGAAGAACATCGGCAAAAAATCGCATTATACGCTCCGCGTTTACGCCAATGTTAGCGTCCCCCTGGCGTTCGATTTTTCGCTCTTACTGCCGGGTCGGGATTGACTCCTGCCACTTCCTTTCTTTATGCTTCGCTAACAATGACGCACCTGTCAAACGCAGCCGAGGCGCACCTGCCAGAACGACGTGGAACCCCTCACAGGAGCGCGTGCCCGTCGCTGTTAATCCGGACAGAGGGATGGTGAAACGCGGTTGTGGTGAACGCGTTGTGTGCGATTACCACGACAGTGCGGCGCGATTTTTGCAAAGACGGACCCGCATTATAATCGCGCCGCGCCGCGTTTTAACGCCGAATGGCAATTGCACCTCACACGTCGTTAAGTGACGATCTGATATACCGCTGCGTATTTATTATTACGTTTTTCGCAGCAATTAGACGCCGTTGGCGCAACGGAAGCGCGCTATTACGCTGGCAATGTGATGAGAACACAAACACTTATGAATTAATAATGAGATAATCGTAAGCACGGACGCACGCCCGGCGGCGGGTATTAAAGTTTCACGTTTATAGGACGCGTTCGAGCGAGCGAGAAAATTCACGCTTCGTAATGAACTTTCCTTTTCTGTCTGCGTTTCTGCGGATGTGCAGAGATAAAGAGAGAAAGAGAAAGAGAAAGAGAGAGAGAAAGAGAGTTGTTTTCAAGATTTATAAAGACTTACCCGAAGGGCGGATAACGTTGTCAAAGAGACGGGAGAAGGAACGTCAAAAAAAAAAAAAACTCTCATGATGGGCAAACGCGACAAAAAAAAAAGACCGCGAGCTGTAGCAAGACACTCGGTTAAAAAAAAAAGAAAAAACAAAAAAAACGAACGTCTCCCTTAACGAACGTCATGTAAACGCTCGGCGTCGTCGTATCGCGGCATGCTTGACATTGTTTATCGGGGATAAGGACTTCCACACTCGCTTATTTCGTCGAGAGGGTGAGCTTTCGACGAAGACGGCGCGGGTAAAAGCCCTTGTAAAGTTGTTCCGCTATCGAGACCGCCGATCGATCGTCGAATCAGAAGAGCTCTCTTTAAGACTCGTGACGAAAATTTGACGAACGTAACGATATCGATCACTCGTCGAGCGCACTTGGCGGTAAAAATAAGATTCGTTAAAACAAATTGCATTTAAAATAATTTATGTAAAATAATATTCTAATATGCAAATTATTAATATTATCAGTCCGTACGTAAAGTTCTGATCCATACAATATTTATCTTCTATATTTCTCCAGAAAATGGAAGACGAGATGGGGAACGGATCTATTTCATACATATATGTGTATTTATACACACACACTTCGCAAAGTTACATTACACGTGAAGTTTACTTTCCGAGTAAGATTCGCGATACGCAAGAATTTTTAACGTACTCTACCGTAGATCTACTCGAGCCATAGCTGGAAAAATCGAGGAAAGGAGGACCAACGTCGATGCAACGCTCGGAGCGGCGCGCGCGGCACAATCCAGCAGAACTCCGACCCCGGGGGTGCATCGATCACGACGATTGAAATAGAAAACTTTCCCCGGTCGCGATTCCGCGAAGCGCGTATCTATACCTCATCAAGTATACATCCGGAAGTCTCTTTGTCGCTAACGGTAGAGCGTCGCAACATCGATGCAATTTTGGATCCGCGCTTTGAATTCAGCAGACAGCAGCGACGAGGTATAAGCGCGACTGTCTTGGGCTTCGCTTCGCGGGGCTTCCGCGAATATTTACGAACGTACTTCTTCGAAGTATCTTCGTTTCGCGGAATTTGAAGTTCATCCGATTAAGAGCGACTTCACATCCAGCGCGCGGCGTCTCGACGGAAGAAGACCTCGATGCGAATTCCGGCGAACGAGGTTTCTTTAACCTGTCAAACCAGCCGAATCCGAGAAAAGCGGAGTGGAATTAGATAGCGGGAACAGAGAGATATAGCGGAGCTGTGAAACGGCCGTGACCTTGAAACTACTACGCCCGGGATGGTCGGATAACGCGGCTGGGAACTGTCGCGCGCGAGTATCTCGCGTGCGATACGGAAGTATCGATCCGACTAGTTCCCGCAGCAACGGGACTCGCTTTATTCCGTGTTCCGTTCGATTACGGACCTTTATCCTGAATCCGAGGGTATGATGGTATCGCGAGGCTTTATGGGCAAACATGTAGTGGTAGCACGCAGCGCGGTCGCTACATCGAGCGCCGCCGACCACCCGGTGTGTATATACGCGTGTGTGAGTGGGTTCCGTGTTTTTTCGAATAAAACGGAAAATGTTTTTCTCTCTATCCGTGCAACGAGGCAGACGTATACTTTCCGCGACGCACACGGATGAGCGTACGTATTAAAGATAAATATTCTTGGCTGCCGGCAGTACCAGGCGTGGTGCTCGCCTACTGGGAAGCAATTTAATGGAATACACGATCGAGAAAGTTCGACGCAAAGCGCGGCGAGCCGCTTTCGATAAGCCGGTTAGAAACGCGAAGAATTTGTTAGTACGGACGGTCGCGAGTGGTTGAGCGAATTGCGGACGCCGTCGAGATGTGCGTCACAGTGGGACGCTTAACGCTTAAAATCCCGTAAACTTTCTTCCTGTCTTCGCGAATGTATTTAACGATTAAGTTAATTATTTTCTCGAAATTATTTTCTAAAGAAAATTTCTTCTTCGTTAGCGCTACATGTCAAAAATTTCAATAAATAACAGATTAAACTAATAAAATACATACATACTAATATTATGTGGAAATGTATTTGTTTACAAAAAATGTAAACAAATACATTTCCACATAATATTATATACATCCTTACAAATCGACAGAAAGCTAAATCAAGCCTGACTACAAAGAAGAGAAACTGTCTCCAAATTTATAACAGTAGAGTCGATCGGATATCTTCAAGTATTTTTCAATCCACGTTGCAAAAATTGTCCCGACCGCGATCGTAGCGCGCGAAACGATTCTAGAAATCCCCTAACCAGCGCTGCGAACCCATTACGGGATCTATTAGGGATCTCCGAAGCTCTCCACCATCGGAGTCGTAGAAAAGTTTCGCGCGGTAACTCAGGTAATTAACGAGGTCGTAGAACTCGTTCATCCCCCACGGCCGATATCAGGCCGGGACGACGGCCGGCGTAGATCCGCCATCTAAATCGATTTTGCCCCGTAACGGTCTCCGATGATCATCGAGTTAATTAGCCCGACGTCGCCGTGTCGCTTCTAAAGACGATTACGCGTGCCAGGGGTCGTCGTGCACGATGACGATTCCCGCTAAGCAAACGCTTCCGGCACGGTATTTATGAATTCCCGTTAATGAATGTGTAATTAAGTTTTTTCACGACTTCCTCCAATGATGAACACTATCGAATTCCACCATTCGTCTTCATCGAGTTGCGCGAACTAACTTTTGTTCGGGGGAAAAAAAATCTATATGATAAATTGATCGAAGAATTCGAAGCTAAGAAAAAGAATTACGAAACACTCTATATGTTAATACAAACTTGAAGAGTATCCGACGTTGCATACGTAGTACATACGCTGGAGTGGTAAGGGATGAAGGAAAGCGCTCCGGTGTAAAACAGGTTCGATTAGCTAGTAAACATTCGCATAACAAGTATGAACTTTATTACCTTATTAATATTACATGAAACCATCATACCCCGTCGGAACACGGCGGCCGATTTATTGCAACTGCACCATATATATATATATATACACCGCGCGCGTCGGCATAATCAATAATTCAGTCCTCAAATAAACGTCTAGGCGAATTAGCCGCTATTCGCGTCTCTCTCTCTCTCTCTCTCTCTCTGTCTTTCTCTCTCTCTCTCTTCCTCTTTCTTTCTTTCAGTCTCTCTGAGACCACAAGCTAGCCGGTAAATCATGGCGGATTCCACGGCGATAAAAAGAGTCCGACGTGTGTATCCATTTAATTCGGTCTACCTTACTCATCGCGTTCGAGAAGCTCTCCTCAATGAGCGAATTCGATTAATTCGCTTCTCGATAAAACCTCGACCCACTTCGAATCCGCGTCTTTCAACGATTCATCGGGGTTAGGAATTGATCCCTTAATCGATTGACCTCGCACCCGTTTCCGCGTTTAGGAAAATGTTTGTGGAACGTGCACTTGGCGGAACAGGTGTGTGTGTGTGTGTGTGTGTGTGTGTGTGTGTGTGTGTGTGTGTGTGTGTGTGTGTGTGTGTGTGTGTGTGTGTGTGTGTGTGTATGTGTGTATGTGTGTGATAAATAGTGAGTTACTGTCGCGCGGTCGTCGTTACATCACGAAGCGCAAGCCGCATCAAAGACCGATTTTTCACGAGGTCCTCGGTACCGTGCGAACCCGCGGGAGCTCATTTTTCTTCGGCGATTTATCGATACTGTTACACCGACGAGCCCGCCCTCGCCTTCTTCTGACCGACGATCCTGTTCGTCGTGTGATAGCCGACTCCATGATACGAGACGTTAGCTCATAATCTCTCGATAAATCGCCCCGAGGTTCCATGAACCGAGCGCTGTCTCGTACAAGCGCACGCACACACACGCACCCACACGTAACCTGTTCCTCGGAATACTTTGTATTTTTTCTCTTGGCTTGACATCTCTCTCTCTCTCTCTGCACTTCTTTCTATAATAATATCTTTTATTCTCTAATCCTTTGTTTTCCGATGCCGAAAGACAGAACAAATCTGCCAATTTTTTTCTCACGCAAATAAATCGTTTCGGAAGCAAGCCTCTATTTTTTGCGCGCGTATTTTCGCATACTGTAAGATAAATCTCAAAATGTGAGTTTTTTTTATACGATACAAAAGTTAATCGACGCAATAATCGCGCGTCGAGAAATTTTTTTTATCCTGAAATTCCGAATAATTCTCACCTCGGGAACATGACGTATATATATGATTTTAGCCATGAGAGACAAGCAGAACCGTCGTCCAACGAATACGAGCGCCGGGTTATTCGATCCTTCATCAGCGGAGGACAGCGCTTTCTTCGCGACTTCGCCGGACAGCACTTAAGTTCCCGCCAGACAGCGTTTACCGAGTTTTACCGCGGTACGGAGAAAGCTAACTAAAAGTTCCGAAAGCCGTGGAAATCGCGACACAGTAATCTCGCGGATAATGCGCGGATAAGTAGTCGGCGAAAAATACGCGAAGAGGGATAGAGAGGAGAGGAGACAGTTGATTTTCTCGAAAATCTCATCCGGAATTAGTTGGCACGCGATGAGAGAAAACAACTCTATTTTGTCTGGATTTCTGTTCGCGCGAGCAAAAAAAAACGATATTTATTGTCATTACGACTGTTTTCGTTGTTACTTCGTGTTTTACACATTGTTAAGAGACTTGTTCGTGAACGGAACTACTCGCGCGTGAAACTACATTATTGCAACAGCATTTCGAAATAATAAATGCGCAACCGCAACATATGTCGCATCCGAGACATTAAGCAAAAGCTCTTCGGTGCCGATCGATATCAGAGAGAACGGATATTGAAGTGGATGCAAAATAAAGTGTTATTTGCATGAAATACACGGCTCGCAAGGGGATAAGGAACCGATGACTCGGTAAAAACGATTACAACCTACAGCAACTGCGCAACCGTTGGAAACTGTGTGTGTGTGTGTGTACGCACGCGCGCGCTGTGTTTATCAATAACTAATATTATATTATGCATGACACATATGCCGAAATCGGGTCGGCGGAATAATGCGGCCGATCGACCGACCGGTAATCGCGATTACGCGGCGAGCGGAGAATTACGGTATCGCGCGAGCGAGCGATAAGTTAAAAATGCGTAACTTCATCGGAACGAAATGATCTTTTTTTCACCCAGATCGGATCGTTAAGCTCGTCGGGAGAAAGATGAAAGAATATTACAGAAAGAGGAGCGAGCAACAAAAACAAGACTCGCGAGTAATCCGTATTATTAATAGTTTTGCGATATGTACACGCGTATAAATGTGCATTCGCGAGAGAGTTGCTTCGTGCTAACACCAACTACGGTGGCAATCAATTGCAAACGACTTCGAGTTGGCAATATGATCAATCAGACCGCCATGCGCGCATAACGCGCTTTTATATCAGATCCGTTTGAAATTGCAGCTCTGCGTGTACACGCGTAATAAATGATTCGCGTTTAAGAACACGGTTTTCAATATCGAGTGATAATCTAACGAACTTATTAAATCCGGATCGAACGAGGGGAGAGCAAAACGAGCCCGTATATTTCGAGTCCGTCGCGCGGTGCTCCACATAAAGTCGAGTTTCAATAAATTTCCACCGCGGATGCGCTTGTAAAGGATTAATCGTAAAAATAAGAGAATATACTACGTGCAATTCGTAATGTTAAAAATACCGTAAAACTGCGCGCAATTCGTAATGTTTGTAAGCGAGCGTTTTAAACGTTTCATACAGTTATATTAATGTAAATAATTGTTATTACATTGTTTTGCCCACGTAGAAGCGAGATTTGCACGCGCACACATTTTCGGTCAAATTATAAACAAATTCAACAGAGTTACTCTGTTTCAAAATTACTATTAAAGTAGAGTCCACGCATTATAATTCTCGCATTTAAATCGATTTTCATTGTTTGTTACCGCACTCGCATTTCGTTATTATTAATTACAGTTTTCCCTTCCCCGCATCTGATTATATATGCGGAGAGACCGTGAAAGAGCCATCCGCCACAGTGAGCGCATTTTAAATTCACATTAATAAACGCACTCAATTCCGCATAAATAGTATCCTATACACACACACACACACATTGTCCAAAAATTGCCGAGACGAAAACTAAATATTGAAGTAACAAAATAGCCGGCAAATGTAATTGCATTGCTTCGAATGTCACAAATATAAGAACACGCTTAATGGTCGTTCCGCTGAATACATCTACTGGCTCCGCACAACGGGGCTTCCGCACATCCACCATGAAGAAGTTAAGGTAGGGTGTTCCGGAGCCTTTATGAGATTTTCTCCCGCGCTTGAAAATTCTCGAGACGACTCTCGACACATTTCCCGGTGCGAGCGGACGCTGGGCGTCGAGGTCGACTATTAACGTCAGTCCGTATCCCACCCTCCTCGCCCGGTGGAGCTCGCGCCGGCGGCGAAACCCTCCCCCTCCGAAAGGAAAACCTGCTTACGCTCAATAATAAATCAGCCAGGGAGCTTTGTTCCGCCTCGCGCACTTTCGGAATATCCGACGATGCAACACATGCGAAGGCACGAGCGATGCGTCGAACGAAGATATTCGATCAATAATAAATCAGGGAGGTCCGTAAAACTGCCTTACGGGCGTCCGGCTTTTCGTCGCGAAAAGCGAACAACGAAACTGCTGCTTGCTTTTCTTGAATTCGACAAACATTGACGAATTTTAAATCAATCCGCAGAAAGGGACGAAGTAAAATATCGTGCATGTATATGTTGCGATCATTAAAGATAAAAATAAGAGACTCGAGAATTTTGTCTTTGGCAATCGATACACAGTTGGAGCTTTCATTGTATGCAACTTCTATCGAATCCCAGTCTCGAAATGCCGATCACCTTCTATCGCATTTAAGCGATTCTATCGTCTAATTGGCTTCCGAATTCCTCTTGTCTGTTCCGTTTCAGAGCGCGACGTTGATGCGAGAGAGTTTGCGCAAGTATTTAATGCCCGAGAAAATGCTCGCGCGTTTCTGATTTCTCTCTATTGCACGCTCGCGCGCTTATCGATCGTTCGGGGCATCGATCACCGGGAGCATCCGTTGCTCGTTTTTTCGTTGCTTTACCTTTTCTTCTCCCTCGTCATTTTCAGCCCGTCAGCTCGATCGACACGCCGCTCGCGAAACACGTTACGTGTAGCCGATATACAACTGAAGGGAAAAACGAGTTTTTCGTCGACGGTATACATATATACGTACACATATACGGTACCCGACATGTGTATGTATTTTTCTCTGCAGAAGCCAACGTGTATTTTCGTAAGCGCGACTGCGTAGCATCATCAAATATATTAGCGTATTTTATTTTATTTTATTATACACAGGTTTGCAGCGCCCGTGTTTCGAAGATTTTCATCGCGGCTTTTCCGCTTTACGAATATGAAAACAAAGCGCAGGTGCGCAGTCCCGACGATTGCAGTTTCGATTGAACGTTTGCGCTGTGTTCCGGCTTTTATCATCATTATTGGAATAATACTATCGCGTAATCGCATATTGCCTCTGACCAATAATGGCCGCGAGAATTTGTATCCCCCGCCCGTTTCGATTTTGTGTACTGCGCTTAATGCTTCTCTCGCGCGCGCAGTCCGTGAACGGATAGTAACGGGAAACGCGCGAAAGCTAAACGCGCTTTCCGGAAAAAATCGGATTAGCGGATGCGCGAAGCCGCGCACGGTTAATAATGGGCCGATTGTTTGCCGCACTTAACAGCGGATTCGTGCTTTATTTATCGAGATCTTTTCGTATAATTCCCCGGCAGCGGTGCTCAAATATTCATGTCGCGCGCGCCGCGGGGTCATGAAATAGTCTCTCGATTTCGCGTTCCGGTCAACATAATGGTAATGTCGAGCAAACGAATTCAATTCCGATACCCTGGCGCGGGTCAGCCAACAAATCATGCCGCACCTTCGTTAAGGCCGGTGGAGGATCGATATTTATTGTCAATATCCCCATATTGACAATATTATTAGTCGTTTGTGAGAATAAATATTGAAAGGCTGCGGAGAAGTTTCTGTTTTGGAACTTTCATATCATAAAAGTTGCGTTTCAACTCGTTATTGAATAATAAACACAAATGAAATAATATCCATTATGTGTTTCGCGCATTTAACACTGAGTGGTGTTTCTCGCTTTATATTATCGATTATGTGATTCCTACGTCAATTTCGCCGGGAGATAGCGCGCGCTTCTGCCGGGAAGAAAATCGACGCGCGATAAGAAGAAATCACCGTCACGCAAAGATATCTGGAAATGATTTTCGCGACTTCCACGAGTTTTTCCTTATCTATCACGATTACCTTTCAGGTAAAGTTTTCCGTTTCTCTATCGTCCCTTTCCCTCTCCCCTTTCCGTCTAGCGGTGAGCAGCTTCGATCGATCAATCTCATGTCGAGCGCACTGTCAATTAGTCGGGCTTACCTGCAACAAAAACAGATGAGGGAAATTAGATGTAATTATCGGTGTCGACCATCGGGCGTTTAATAGCAAAAATAGCGTCGCGCCGGGATAGCGGAGGATTCTAAACCCGTTATCGCTCTCGGGGTCCGGTACGATTTATCGCATCGTCGCCGATCGGTCGACGCGACGTCGCTATTCAACTACGGTCGGCGTGACACAATCGCTCACTCGCGAACGTGTCCAAAATTCGCGCGTCGTGTTGCTTTCTCTCTCTCTCTCTCTCTCTTTCTCTCTCTCTCTCTGAAATTGAATAACTCGCAATTAAACGGTCGCCGGTCGAACGGAACGCGCGGCTTTGTCGCAATTAATACTATTAATTAAAACCGCGCTGCGCGAGTGTTCGGATTCTCGTCGCGAGCGCGCGCGGCGAGAAAAGCGCTCGGAGCGCGGGAGAGCTGAGCTCTGAATATGAAATAATTCCCATTAACGAGCTCTTAACGGGGGAGCACGCGTGTGATGACCATTAAGCCGCGCTTTTTTAATGAGTGCACCTTCCGTACGGGTTCCTTGCACCGGATTAATGGCCGCCGGCCACTTTACGGCCGTCGAGTGCAATTCGCCGCGGCGCGCACGTTGCGCTGTGCCTCGCGCGAGCTACACGGACGCGCGTTCTCTCGTCGCGCTTTTTCCCGCCGCGGAACAACTTACTCTCTGAATTTATTGGAGGTTACGCGCTGCGCTCGCTACTCATTAAGGTGAGTAAGCAGTATGAAAAACAAAAAGAAACAAAAAACCAAAAGAAAAAAAAAGAGAGCGCGTTTGTACGCGCGAAAACGCAGCGCGAGAGCGCTCGATCTTTCTATATTTGTCAGGAACACAAACGGGCACTTCACTTTTGAGGTTCTATCTGTTTATCTTTCAAATGAGAGAGTTTGTAGGATATTGCAAACCGTGTGAAAATTACTCGTAATTTCTTCTCCTCTTTCTCGCTTCATAAGTACACACGTACACGCGCGCCCCGCTGTATAACATCGATAAGTCAAGCCTCGTGAACTGATATCAGCGTACCGTTACTTGATTGCCGTGAGAGGTGTTTGTAGATAAGCGAGTCGATAAGATCGCGAGCAGGTTACGTCGCGAGGAGAGAATGGTGTAGAGAAGCCCGTGCCCCGATGACGCCGGGAAATATACCGCGCCGCGAAGTTTCTGTCGACAAACTTTCCAAGCTGTCTCGATTATAACAAAAGGAATAATTTCTCTCCACAGATGTTTATCGCTACGCTAGACCTCGATATATACAAGTTTGTCGACATAGATTTGCAATAATCTGAAGTACAATCGCTCTTCATATCCACTAAAATTTTCAATTCGAATTTTCGTTTAACCACAAATCCGGTGATTACAAAAATATCATTCTTGCATAATAATATTCAAATAACACGTATATAATAAACATGTAACACATAAAAAAAACGAACAAATAGTTCTCGAAACACATCGTGCGAAACAAATTCCGCATAAACAAAAACCATCTGTGTAAAAATATATATATATGATAAATCATTCGAATAATCGCTCTATCTGTTTTATAAGCGGCTACAGAATGCACGCAAATAAATATGAATGGATTAACAGTAAGAGCACACGTCACAGTACGCGCGTAGAGTTCTGCGGCGCTATATATGTAAAATCGCGCGTGTCGTCGTACTTACGTTTTCGCTTATCTATCCGTCGCGCCTCAATTCGAGATACAAGAGGGTAAAGTTTGTTCGTCGTACACACAGTTATCTTCATCTCTTCCCCGCCGTCCCCCGGACGATTTCGTAATCGACGTAACGATTTCCCTCCCTCCCTCCCTAGAAGGAAAAAGCATGCGCGTATCGCGCGTCGTGCAAAAGAATGCAATCCCGCTGTTTTCATCGGCGGTTTTCTTATCTCGCGAGAAACTTTCGCGATGAGGCGCCGATTGCGCGAGATTTATTTACGTCCGCGTCACGTCGCGCGTTCGCGCCGCGGAAAGCTCGGCTTATCGCTCGCCCAAATTGCAATTAAAACTTTCCGTTTCTGTTCCCGCGCACGCGTCCTCGCGAGAAAGAACGCGAGATAGCCACGAGAACGGACGAATTATTCGAAAGTTCGCACGATTACGAATAAATCAGTGAAATCTTCTTAGTTTTTTTTTTTTTTTTTTTATTTAATTATTTTTTATTTAGTTTTACTCTCATATTAGTTAAAATGTAATTTTAAAATCCACTAAATAAATCGTCGAAAACTACGGTAAAATGTTTGTTGAAAACCTTGAATCTAAATTGAGTAAAAAAATAGTTCTACGACGTTTCTCGTGTATATTTACTGTGGCGGAGAGAGTCTTTTTATATCTCGGCGCGCGTAAGCGTGGTTATAACCATTTGCAATTTAAAAAGGCAAGTCTTCTTAGAAAAGCTACGTTACTAGGACGCGATAGCGTTAGCCATCTCTACCACGAAAGCAATCGATGTACAGCACGTTTCGCAATGAAGATAATGAATACGTGCCACGTACTCCAATCGATCTTGGCGGTCGATACTCGTGACACACACTCGTATCTTCAACGGCTTGTTCGGCCGCGCGATGCGCAACTGAAAAGGAAGAACATGTACGATTCGCGGACCGATATATCGCTTGGAGGACAATGCAAAAATAAACTCGATGTCTCTAAGTTTCTAATAGCGAGTATTCCCTCGTCTGTCGATGTGTTTCGTCGTTTGGTAAATGACGCGTTGTAAATAGACACGTTTTCTTTCCGCGCGTATTTGCCGGAATCGATCCTTTCTCCTAGAAGAAAACCATTCACATTCGAGCACAGCAAAGGCGAGATTGGAAGTCCTCCAGAAGGCTGAAGCTGCGAGGTAACATGAAAATGGACGATAAGGAGATCTTAACTTTTCATTTTCCGCTCTTAGACCGTTTCCAATTTTAACTGCGCCGAACAGTCGTTCCGAACTCGTGCCCTTCGCCACCGTCGGAGAGAGAGAGAGACGAAAACGTAACCATCTCGTCTCTCGGAGAAACGTCGGCGTATAACCTTCCTATTTCACGATCGCGGACGACATTCAGTGTCCCGTAACCGATAAATACGACGTCCAATTCTCCGCTTATTTTTCGCACACCCGAGAAGTCCTTTCGAACGTAGTGACCGTCGTCGTCGTGGTGTAAAAACGACGCTTCGCCGTCGAGAGACTCCGCGACGGCTTCGTACGAGGTTTAAACTCGGGGGGATTAACTCCGGGAAGGTCGGGAATGAAAAACGATGGAAAAAGAAGTGCGAGAAAGGTCGAGGTATGACGAACCACCGAGGTGAAGAAAGAAGAGCGAAACGACGAGGAAAACGAAGAGACATAGCGGAATAAAAGTCGATTCGCTTCCGCACACAGGGAGAAGAATTTATCGCTGATACAGCAGTGCCTTTTCCGAAGCAGCCGCCATTAGAATGTTAAGGTAGCAATTATTCATGATTTTTGGAAACGGTACTGTGTTGTTTTTCGATTTTCTGGTTTGTTTTCTTACAAATGCGAAAAAAGTACAATGACGAGGATTCGCATACAAAAGTCAATCAGTTGTCATTTCAAAGCTCACATATATAAAAAAATTTATTAGCTACTAAAATAATAAACGACGTCTCTCAAGGTGTGAAACGATAATATTTCTCGTAACATCATCGCGCATATCATTTTCTCAAATTGTCGCGCGCATTAATAGCACTTTGCATTCGAAACGAACCATCAAAGTTCGCGAGCGTCGAAAATTTCGCGCCGTTTATTTCGCGAAAATAACTGCAAGAGAAAGAGAGAATCGTACGGCGCACTCAAGAGACATTTTTCAGCTGCTTTATAGCGCCAGACCTATACGTTCTACATTATCGTAAAATGGTGTCGACTAGAAGAGAAAAACAAAAAAAGCAGTTGAGGAAGCGTCTTCGAGAAGCGTCTTCTTGTGTCTCAATTCGTCGTAAATACAGACTTTCTCGGCGCGCGCGCGCGAGAAAGAATAAAAGTGAAGAACAACAAACAGAACGATACATCAGCCGGGGGAAAATCAGGAGCATATCGTGAGTGAACGAGAGTGAAATGAGAGAGAAAAAAAAGAGAGAGACGAGAATAAAAACCGGTTCCCGCGCGTAAGTGGAGCGCGCGGGGTACGGTCGATATAAAAGCGAACGAGGAACATCTTGAAGAGCCGCAGGATCGCGCTGCAGAACATTACGCCAACGAATGGAGGAAGCAAGGCGACAGATAGATTATTTATTTGCCTCGGAATATACACACACACACAAATTTTGCCCGCAGGTTTCCTCATTCCTTCTGGCAAACGCGCAAAGAGGAGAGCCCGGAAGATGATACGAAAATTAAGTTGAGACGCGAACAAACGAAAGGATACAGCGCCGAGGTTGTATTGCACCGAGTGCGCCGAGTCGGCACAGGATAGATTCCATATTAAACGTCGTCGTTTAATATGAAGCCGGCCAGACCGGTAGGCGCGCTCTATCGAGCTGTAAAACGGCGGAAGTGAGGATAATAAAGGAGATGAACTTGATACCTCGCCTACGGTAACGAGAGCGAACGGGGCGTCATTATGGGACTCGGGGAGATAAAAAAAGGACGAGTTTGTCGTTTATCTGTCCCGTATATAACATCGTCTTCCTTTTCGTCTGCGAGAGCAATATTAGCTGACTGCTTTGCGCGCTAAAGAGACGTCGAATTTATTGCACGCGATCGCGCAAACGTCTATCGTTCGACGAACTTCATCGCACTCGAAACGAGCTTTTCCGAGCGGGACACGTTATAAGAAGCGAATAGTCGCGCGCGATGAAAGCAGAGAGAAGGAGAGGGGTAAAGCACTGTTCTCGTGTAATGTTGTTAATGGCATCGCGGCGGGACGCGACATCAAAAGGGTCGTCGTCTCTTTCCGATGCGTAGAGAGCGATGCGGTGACGTAACCGCATGGCTCTCTCGCGATATTACGATATGGTCGCGCGCTTAATTATGGGTCAACCGGCGTGTACCCTTGCGAGCAACGTCATTTCTAATCGAGTGCGTCGAGTAACTTTGCATAATGCAGTAAGCGAAATAATCGAGTGACAAAGTCAAAAGCGCGATAACGAAGCTCGTTTACCGTAAAAAAAAAAATCGAAGCTTTAGTTGATGACTTCGTTTATATCTTCAAAAACTGATCAAGAAGAACTAATATCTTTATAAAGTATTTAAAAATATATTATGAAGTATATAGCTATTATATATAAATATGTCTATACGGCATGGTCTTGTCTGCGTTATATATTACTTGTCATCGTAATTCAATAAATCATCGATTCAGCTCATTTGAACGGAAAAGAAAAATGTTTCTCGCGCGCCACCACTAGTAGTTTGCAGTAGGTTTACAGATCGAGTAAAACACGATGTGCGTGTCTGTGTATATATACAAATATATATATATATATATACATACATATATATATACATATATATACATTCACACAGGAGTGAGAAGGATCTCTTCGCGAAGTTTCACTCGAGCGACGACTCGCGATCAGATAGTCGATATCAAAGGGTCTCGTGCCTTTCCCGCATTATTGCACAAAGTGCAGGCTTGCAACGGGGACGGTGAAGTGGCGTATAGTCGTCGGAGACGCGACGACGAGCGTATATATATATATATATATATATATATATATATATATATATATATATATATACACACACACACACACACACACACACACAC
>QVOA01017464.1:0-38720 GCA_014825685.1 Pseudomyrmex cubaensis | reverse complement strand
ACTGATTTCTGTGTCTAAAGCTCATATTGGCCCTTCACTTTCTGGAATTGTTTTATTAAACATTTGAGCTGTTTTCACATCGTTTGTCACGTGTTACATTCGGTCTATACGCATACGTCTACATCTAATATATACTATATTCTACAGAGATTTAAAAATGATTTCTTGACGACTTCTCCGTTGTATGCGATACATTTAGGAAATAAGACAGTATCAAGCTTTTCTAAACGTTTTCACGTGATAAGATTTTATCCCCTCGCGAAGGTCGACGTCTCATCTCCGGAGTCGTATTATGATACACATTTCTACAAATATGATCCAACGACAAACGTAACTGTAGATCGGCCAGAATACGAACTCGTACATATTCGAGATCGGTTTCGTTCATTCACGATCATCGTATCGTTTCCCGTTACATTTTTGTACACATGTACATTTCCACACTCTTGTTTTTACTTCGGCATCTCTAAAGTTTATATTACGCACAATTTATTGATCAAAATATTATTAAACAAGAAATTTAATAATTAATTATTTATTAAGAAATTTTTAAATAAAGTTTTTAAGAAAAAATGAAGAAACGTTTCTTATTTATTTGTAAATAGATATAAAGATTTATGTGGAAATTGCTTAATCAAAAAACAAGACCTTTTGAGAATTTCAAAATTGAAATAAACTTTGTGAGTTACGATCCACCGACGGTAGTGGGTAATAATTAAAAACAGTTCTAATTCTGATATTGATATAGGCCAACATGAGATAGACAACTGGTGTTTGCCTGTGGTGAAAACTTCTTATTGAATAGATCTTTTGACTTCAGGTTTTCTTCAATAGTAACATTGTTTCAAGTACAATAACTTATACAGAAATGAACTTCGCACGGTAGTCATAAAGAAAAACCTTTCACAAAAGGAACTGAGATTTATGTATAAGACACAAAGAACTAATGTCTCTATTAAAGAAGACCCGAAAGACTTGAAAAGTTAAAAGGTTCTAGTATTCAGTGTTTACTACTTTACACAAACTAGTTGTCTCCCTTATTGGCCTATATCAATAATTTTGTAATTCACGAGGTCTTTGTCTTCTAGTCTTATTGAGTTAATTTTAATTCTGTTAGGACGTTTCGATCATTTATCGATTTATTATTCTTGATCATTTTCAGTTAATCTATACAAAAAAAAAATGAAAAACATTTCGTTCATGTTTTACAAAGTAATAATAATCATATTATACATATATGTATATATAAGAATAAAATAAATTGATAAAAATCCCAAAAGGGCTAACGGATAGGCAATTACGCACAAAGATTTCTATAAGCACCAAAAAAACTTTGACTTAAATTCTGACCGTCAATCTGTAAGCATCTTTGATGAAAAACACACGGAATTGATTCGGTATATTTTCCGCCAATAAGATAAATATACGTGATCTTGTGTTTATTTTTGGAACTTCTTTCATTCCCTAGTCTGTTTAGACTTGAAATATTTTGTTTTTTCTCTTTCTCTCAGTCGTAATATGAATATCATATAGTGAAAATTTGTTTTCGGTTTTATTTGTGACGGTTTGTTAGTGGTTGAAGACAATTAACGGTTGTTTAGTTGGCAACCGATAGCGAGTGTTACTATCTTTTAAAATTATTTATTTATCTTCAAATTGTTCTTTATTTTTTTTAGTTTTATTATCAATACAAGTAACGCACACGTATATCTTGTCGTTTGGCTCGCATATGCTGGCTAATATTCTGTTTGGCTAATATTCTGTTACATCTTTTCACGAGCTTATCCAATTGTTTATTTTTTTTATTGTGACAATTTTATTTTGACAATTTAAAATTATTTTTATTCTTAACTGTTTAAATTTCATAATTTGATTTTTTAACGATAGATTTCTTATTTACTATTTCTTTACGTTACTTTTTAACTCAATTTGATTTTTTGACATAATTTGATCATAATTAATCATTTATGTTTATTATAAATTTTCAAAAACATTTATATGATATTGTTTTGTAGTTTTGATTATTGATGATCGTGAACTGATCGAGAATTCATCGTTGTTTGGCTTTCTTCGGCGAGCCGTTATATGTAATTATAAAATTTTTGTTCATTAAAATGAAAATTTGTAAATTATATTTTATTCTTATACATAATATGATTATTTTTGTAAAACATGTGACAAAATGTGCTTTTGATAAACTGAAAATAATCAAAAATAAATGATCAAAACGTCTCAATAAAATTAGAACTGTTTTAATTAATTATTAGCTTGTAAAGTTTATTTCAATTTGAAAAAAATTATGACGGTGTTATAAATTTAGAGTGTTTCTCACGTGACGGAAATCGAGTAGTTGAAAATAGCGAGGTCTGGCAGACAGGCGTTATGTATCAAGGAGAACCGATGCAACCAGGAGATGACCGAAGACATCTTTCTTCGCTACGCCTTGCCAATCCTTTGAATTTTCCCCGCCTTTTTCGACTAATTGCCATTTGTACATATCCTACGATGCAGACGTAGCATAACGCGACTACGTCTCGAAGAAACGGGAATTTGTCAAAATTCAAAGAAGCAACTCATATTGAACTTGATTTAAAATTTACAATAAAATAAATAATGCAAAGATGTGAATTTAAATACGTAAAAGATATAACTAATTTTAACTTACAAAAAAAGTCTATAAGTTATTTACAAAGCGAAGTAAATTATGAGGAAAGTTAAGAGATTGTTTTTTTTATAAATTCGGAGACTATTTTTAGCGACAATTTAATGTTTATATCTTTCCCCGTAAATTTTTAAATTACAAAAGTCGTTGTAAATTTTGTAAAAAAAGCTCGTTGAAAAAAGTAACTTTAGTATAAAAGTAAATAGACTTAAAAGGGAGAAACATAAGACGTAATAATATTTATGTAAATAATATTTGAATTAAATAATATTTCAAACATGTGACGATCGTCAACGCTTTTAATTCGAAACTGGGTCTTCTTTCGCCGCAATTTATTGATGCGATTAGAAAATACGTGCATCCAAAAAAAATTATAATAATTATCCCAATTCTGAACTATACGCAAGGACATGACATCGTACGTGTCGAAGTCAAGACCCAATGATAAAGGGGCGGCGCCGCGCTTTGCGATGGCGTCTCCTTCGATTTGGTGTCGGATTACCCTCTAGGCCGCCATTTTCTCTCCTCCTCTCTGTCTCTCCCGCCCTCTTCCTTCGTACGTCCTCTCGTTTCCGACCCTTAAGATAGGGATGATTCTGTTCCTTATCAAAACGCACCTATAGGCCAACTTTGTCGTCTCTTCTACAGCTCAAATCCAAGGGCATACACTTGACGATCCGATATTCGTTTAAATACACGTTGCTGCAACATTAACGAACACTTTTTGAAATTGATCGATTAGATTTAAATCACTTAATAATAGCTAAAGAGAAGAAGATTTAAAACTGGCTTAAGGATAAAAAAAAATGTAATTGTTAATTAAATGTTAACATAAATCCAAACCCAATTAGACATGTAATCGATTAGACATATACCTATGATCTATTCGATTGATGAAAAATAATCAGTAATGAAGAGAAACAATGGAGAGAAATAATTAATCAGACATTGCGAAAGATATCAGTGAGCATTCAAGTTATCCGTCTTATCATGTGTTTTACCAATAAATGAATAAATATCTGTACAAACATTATTTATCTTGTCAATGCCTTAAGCATATATTAAATAACTTTTAACAATTTTCTATATTAAAAAAATAATACATTAAAATAATACATATCTGAGATACCTGAAAACGCGTTTTCTTCTGATTGTTTTGTAAACTATTTATTTGATTGTCGCTAAATTTCATTTAGCGTAGTTATATGTACGCGCAAGAAGCTACCGTGCTGACGAAACGAAGTATTTCTCGAATTAAATCTGCTCGAGACCCGGCGCGGAGACCCGGCGCTTTGATGCGACGAGAGACGCATTTCGCCGGAGATGAGGTGCGAATCCACTTTGCGCCTCGTCAGGACTCGACCGTTCGGAAAATCACCCTGTTTGTTGTGCCCCTGAGCACGTCAAGGCATTCGCGTACGTGGCAAAGAGCACCGGCAGGTGCTATACGCGGGAGGAAGAGCACGAGAGGAAACGAAAGGAGGGGGTGATAGAGCATAGCAGGGGTTGCGGTGGAGGGAAGCAGTAGCAGCAGCAGCAGCAGCGGCGGCAGCATCGTGTTTCACTGTACTGCGTTTAATTGCATTCCAAAATGGCTCTGTGCAAAATCCTCCCCCTCCTCCTCCTGTCTACCGCGCTCTCTCGCAATCCTCCTCTTCTAGCCAGGTACAGACGGCGAGGCATCTTCAGTGCCGTAAATCCAGATAAATTAAACTGGCACCACACCGGTTCTCTATCTCTCTCTCGCTCTCTCACCTCTTCTGTTTCTCTTTCTATCTTGCTCTTTCTCTCTCTATCTCTCTTTTACTTCCTCTTCGTCTCTCATAGATATCAACGCGTCCTCGTTTCTCCTCCGCCTCGGTATCGTCGTTTGTTCCGGGTCGTGCAGGGTTATTCTCTCGCAGTCGCAAGCGAATCTACGGTTTCACATAAAGCGATAAAGAGCCGGCGAGCTGTTTGTAATGACGGATTCGCAAGTGCCGTGAAATCGCGTGCAAAGGACACGAGGCCGCTGAGGGACGGGAAACGGCCGAACCTTCCGGTGAAACAGCGACGTGAAACACTATCCCGTGATGACACTCGCGAACGAGTGGCTCGTCGTATTTTCAGTATTTTTTCGCCAATATTCGCGTCGGCGGTAAAAATATTTGGTTTCTCTTCGCGTACAATTAAAAAATATGCGCGATTAAATTTGGTGAAAGCGCGCAGTTGAGCGTTTAAAGCTTTGTAATTGAAAGTCATGAAAAATATTGCAAATTTAACAGATGAGTTGAAAAACAGCGACGAGAATTCGCGAAGTACTCTGTTATCCGATAAATTGAAACGAGGGGGAGGGTTTTGCGATATTAATTAATTAATTTCGGTTTTCCCCGGGAAAACAATTTCTGTCGTGACGAGCTCTCTCTCTTGTTTACGTTTAGTAAATTACAAACCGAGCTGCTCAAGGCGTTGCTATATGACGAGATGATATTGCGAGCGATCCGAGCGCGCAGTCTTGCAACCGCGCTGCACCGCAGGTAGGTACATCTCGTGTTTCCGCGGTGTCATCGTCCGGTGCGCGCATCTACGCGCCGTTAAAATTAATATCGGTGAACAATAAGCCGGGTCGAGAGGTGACGAAAGGAGCGTCGACGACGACGACGACGACGACGACGACGACGGTGTCGGCGGCGTGTTGGTGGCCGGACATCGGACACCAACCATCGCGCCGAGAGATAGCACACGTTACTCCGTACTCTGCACTCCGTCCCCTTCTAGGCTCGCTTACTGACAATCGGCGGTATACATATATTGCGTGCGACCGGGTTTATTTTTAGCAACCGACATTCTCGATGCGCACCTGAGGCGAGACGACGGCGTCGGATTATCAGGACGGAAATACACGCGAGAACGAAACACTTATCAGCGTAATTCCGCGCCGATCTCTTTTCTTGATTTGTTTTTTTTTCTCTTTTTTTTTTTTATACTCGAGTACGAAGCGCACATCTCGCGATGAGATTGAGGGTTTTTTTGATTTTTTTTTTAGCATCAAAAGATCTCTTCAAAAGTGCTCTAGGTTCAAACCGAGGCGTCTACGGGATCTCGAACTGCTCGATAAAATTCAGTGTGCCACAGTGATCTCCGCACGATCTGAAAGAGAGAGAACAAAATGCACGCACTCCCGCTCGATACCCTCCAATATGCTATCGTATCGACGAGGATTAGGAGATAATCTGTCGGTTATTTTCCCATTAGTTGAACGTAGATCGGCGTGCGAGATTTTTGTCCCGTTCGGGCGAGCAGTGCGAGAAAACAGGCGTGAACACAGGTAGCTATTCCGGGTGTCCCACAAGGGTCCACACGGCCTAATGCCTAAAAATATGCTTTTTATATGTCACTGGTCACTTTTTACGCGTGGTTCCTGGGTCAATGGGATCCGCTCGAAAGTCCGAGAATACGATATTCTCCTTTTCGTGATACGAAGGAGCAGTTTTTTTTTTTATCACGCACAAAAATGAGAAAAAAATCGAACTTTTGCAATTGTTTCACACAGAACGTTTTTTGTATTAGCATAAATAATCAGTGAAAGGGAATCGTATAAAATCTAACTTTTGAACAAGATTGTTTCCACTATTAATTTAACAATCTATAATAAAACAATTTGAAATAATTAATAAACCGGGTTAATAATTATTATTGTTTCGTGCGGGACGCACGTTAGAGTCTGTACTTTATGAAGACCCGCATAGCGCAAAGGGCATCCGTAATAGGTCGAAATTGTCGATTACACGGTTAGTTAGATGCGCTCTTAGTGATTTGAGGGTGGCGCACGAACGGTGCACTGTCATCATCCGTCCTGTAATGTTTGTATGCATATCCTCTTAGGGAGCATCTTGCGCAGTCCACGTGTCGTCAAATTAAAGAGATAGAAAATAGAAAAGAGCTCGTTTCTCGTGCGAAAGTATGAATAACAATAAGAGGAATAACATATTTTGATATATTAAATCAAAACAGAAAGAAATAATTCTCGCAAAACATTCTAGCAAAGTAATTGTATACGTAAAACGAGGACCATTCGAAATTATAGTTATTGTTTTTTAAATTACACATTTATTTTTTAACTTAAATTAGGTGTGTGTAGGACAGATAGAAACGATTTTCCTCAAGAGAGAGAGGAAAATCAATAAATCTATTCTTTAACTTAATTTACATTAATTTAATTTACATTAAATCAAGCATTATAAACACAGACCTTAATTTATTTAATTATTATTTTTAATAATTATTTACTTCTCTAAAAAGCATTTCTCTCGATTACAAAGTGCAATAAAAAATGTTTGGTTCTTGGTGATGATATTTATGAGAACGTATTTATTTAATCACAATGTGTGTGTGTGTGTGTAGGTGTGTGAAAAGTACGTAGATCAAATGGGAATATCAAAATCGCAAGCCACGTAACGACAAACCGATGGACAACGCGCATAGAGAGATCGTGTTGCATGTTACTATGCATGCAACTGCCTGGTATGTACACGATACAGCTCTCATGTCGAAGATTGGTCAACCGGAAAATTTACTCTATACGTTCATGAATAAATTTCTTTTTAAATAGTTGACATTAACAGATAGCACGCAACATTGGTATTTTACAAACAAAACATTACGAGCCTATCAAAACATGATCGGCAATTAATTGCAAGTGTAAAATCAAGTAGAATAATTTCCGTTAATCTATTAAAGCGTGCTAGTTCATAGAAAGTAAAAATAATATATATGGCCACGCTTTCTATTTCTTTCTCTCTCTCTTGCAGTAAATTGCAAAACTGTTTTTTCTTTGAAATTAAAATTAATAATTAAGAAATTAAAAAATACTCGTTTATAAACAGCCGACATCGATTGAGAAATCATTTCGCAGAATTTTTTTTGTACGGATTTTATCAGAGTCGAAAGTGCAAAAATCGCGCGTTCGAACTATAGTAAGGGTGCAATATAAATTACTGCGCTTTTCAGTTTTATAAAAAAACGGTAAGAGGTGGAGAACTAACTCATTGTTTAATGATGCGTACTACACGAGGATGTTCGAGATTTATAGTCGCGGCTAATTATTATCGGGACACGAGGGAAAAAGCATGACATGTGCAGGGAGAAGCGTAATGGCGTAATCCTTAAGAGAGCGTAGGAGGGTAGGAAAATATGGATGTGACGCCAATTATGACGATCTCTGATAGATTCGCCGGAGGGTTGAAACGGTGCGATGCTTATTAAATCTTGATGCTCGTTCCGGTTAATGGACGCCGTGTTATGGCGATGATTACGTCTATCATAATTGTAGCTGCACATGTGGGAGAATGACATACTCGATAATTTCTACGAAAACAATTTTTAGACATGCTGTATGTGACATATATAAATATTAATAATTACGACATATAATAAATCTATGTTTGATTGAAACGCTCTGGAAAATCATTTAATATCTAAAAATATTTTATTGGACATTGAACAAAATAGCAAAAGTAAAAAAAGAGATAGAAGGCAAAAAAAATGAGAAATAATACATTTCGCCGCGATATTGTGAAATATTAAAGTCGTGAATTTTATTTTTCTCGCGAACGATTCCTCGTACAGAAGTCTTCCTAATGTGCCACATCGCACTTTCTACGTTCCCTTATCTGCGAGACTTGTGTCAGGTGAGTTTTGTGGGAAAAAAAGTTGGACATAGTTTCGCGCACCGGATCGTCTTACGCTAACTCGCACGATTTATCTGCAGGTACATTGCGACGCTCTCGAATCGTTGCGAAACGTTATATAGTGCCGCTACGAACGTTCTAAAAAAAAAAAAAAAAAAAAAAAAAAAAATAAATACTATCTCGAACTCCAACAAAACGCGATGCGACGGCGCGCGTACTTTTCTATGAAATCGACCCTCGGAGATCTCTCCCGTCCGATCAGAAATTAGAGAAGTCGCGAGAAACTTTTATCCCAAATTTTTCTGTGAAAGAATCCAAAATCTTTTTAGTAATCTTCTTTTATTGATCTAAAAAAAAAAAAAAAAAAATTGGATGTCTTTTACAGTTGTTTTCTTCACATAACGTATATCTATGATAAAATATTAAAGATATATTATAAAATAAAATATTTTCTTAGTTTTTTCTGTATCTTTTACAAAAACATGACATAACAAAATAAAAATTTTTAATTTGTGTGTCACCGATTATCATTTGTATATTTTGTTCTCTAAGTCTAATTGATTATAAGTAAAATAATTGTTTGAACTTAGTAATATTTTTTTATTACGGTTTACTTCAGCAGTTCTCTTTCATAATCTTAGCAAAAGCACTGGATTATTTTTTTCAACTTCCGTCGAGAAGTCCCGCATTTTTTCTGCGAAATATCCGCGCACTCCCACAGTGTGTGTGTGTGTGTGTATCCGGCAATGAAGGGCTTGACACTATAGTGCGGCGTCGCCGCTGTTGTATCGACAATATGTTCCGGATCTTTAATAATGACGACGAGTGAAACGGTATTAAGAGGCATTACAAAGCGGACACTTCAATACATGTCGAGGAGGGTTCGCACTCTTGAAAAGAGCATCTGAACACGAGGAACGCTGGTTACTCTCTCCCCGCTCTTGACGTTATTATGAACGCCCTTCTTTCCGTCCCATGTCACTGCGTCTTCGTCACTCCCTCGTAACCTTTGGTCGTCCTTCTTAACCGAGAACACCCCTCAGAGAACAGCACTCGACCACCAAATGGTTTGTGTGCGCGTGGAAATGCTCATGTACTATTTAACATCTCACTCAAACTTTTCACAAAAACTTCTAAATAAGCTAATTCTCTATATTATAAAGCTTGCGAAATATTGGGTTTTACATGTGTCTTTAGCTCAAAAATTATATTTGTAATAAATAAGTAAAAGGTCAAGATCGAGCGAAAGATAGTTGTTGAATATATTCTAACAAATCAATATTACATAAAAAAACGAAACGTTTCGTCCCTGACTTGAGACTTCTTTAGTCGCAATAAATTAATATATTATAATTATAAAAACATACAAGAAAGTTGGTACATGGAAGTCTCAAGTCAAGGACGAAACGTTTCGTTTCTATGTAATATTGATTTGTTAGAATATATTCAACAACTATCTTTTGCTCGATCTTGACCTTTTACTTATTTATTTGTTGTTACTGCGAGCGTCATTCCTCTTACTTAATTATATTTGTATTTAGATCTGTATTTGTATATACACTTACTGACGAAAGTTAAGAAACAGAATAGTTATTTAAGAACTTTGGTGTACAAATACGTATATATATATTACTAAATGGTTAAAACTTCTGTAGAGCGATAAAAGTAAATCAATTTATTTGGAAATGACTTCAGAAATCATGTGCGGCGTATCCTATTGGTCGGCGATTTAACGTTAAAAAAAAAATATTACATTGTTTTTTAACTTTTGTCAGTAAGTACGTCTACGTTACACGTGATTGCAAGTAATCGCAAAATATTTATAATTAAATTTAATTAAGAAGCGATTATAAAATAAAATAAAGCTCGTATTAATTTATCTTCAAGTTTTATTTGAACTAATTAGGAACAAGTCTATATGCTGAATGTTAATGCAAATATAAATATATTTTCTAATTTTTCTTCAAACGTGTAAATTAATACATCGAAGTTCGAGTTAAGTTTAATTTACAGAATGGTTAATTTGCATCACGAATATGTGAATTATCTAATTTATCTTGGCTCCATGAAAATTAAAAAATCTATTGCGAAAAAGATATCTAAGAATCGAATCAGGGATCTCCCGCATTTGGTGCAGGAACAAACATTAAACAATTTTATAACAAATTATTACAAATTACGCAATAGTTTGTACATCTTTTCTATATACATGTAATAACAATTGAAAAATAATACTTCAGCAGATTCAGATATGAGTGAGCAAAACCCCGAATTTATGTTTGCGGCGGATCGAAAAGGGGAAAAAGCGGGGAAGCGGGGGAGAGGGTGAGAAAAGTTGTGCAAGTTTCGCATTACATCATTGTCACCCCGGAGCACCCCAATAGACAGCTACCCCACGAAAATCCCTCGTTTACGCATTCGTGTCATTCTACCCCCTGTTAGAGGGCGGTTTTCAAACGATGAAATCGTTCGAATCGCAACCCAGATTTATTCAATTAAAATCATTACATCTCTCTCCTCTCTCTCTCTCTCTCTCTTTTGGTTTATTATTTCTATATAAAAATATACTACGCGCATATATTTTTTACATATAAAAGCTTTAATAAACTTTACTAGCTTTAATAAATTTATATTTAAATAAAAATATTTTGAGAGGAAACTTCTCGGCTTTGCGTTAATCGAATAGAAAATATAAATAGAAACAGGATAAATATAAAGCGGAACAAATATAAAACTGGATTGAAATGCAAAACATAAAATACAACTAAATAATGTTCCGAAACGTTTTGATTTTATTTTTAGTTATGGTCTTTGATATTTATTTTATTTCGAAATTTGTATTTATTTGATGTTTGTTTTTACGTTTTTATACATTTGTAAAAATATTTTATATTATACATTCATTACTTTATCACTTGTATAGAATCTTCAATTGTTCTCATTGATAAAACGATTGTGACATTCATTAATGCAAAAATTGTAACTTTATAAAATAAGCAGAAAAGAGAGAGGAAGACAATGTTACGCTTCAGAGAATTTCGCGCTAAATCGCGCGCACATAATGGCGCGTGTGTGCAAGCAACGCCTAATATTAGTCGGCTAATTCTTTCACGCTACACACACACGAAGATGACGTTTTCACGAAGACGAAGACGAAACGCTGCCTACGACGGTTCTTTGCGTGCTGACGGTGCACGCTCGCCAAGGCCGAGTCGTTTTTTTATCTGCTTATCAAAACGTAGTTGCGCTGAGCCGTCCGCGTCCATCCTGTGGGAACTAAGAAATCATCATGTCACGCATCCAGGAATTGTATTTATAACGCCTCCAGGAAAGATCGTCTTGAGAGCCACGTGCAAGGTTGATTATAACGTGGTTGAGGCCGTTGCAAGTTCTTCCCGCCAAAAGCAAGTCTTCTCCAAAGCGAAAAAAGCGAGCAAACTCTTCTAAAAGAAAAAGAAAAAAAAAGAAAAAGGTCCCCTTTTGTTATAAACAGGCCGATTTCTTGTGTAAATACATATATTTATACAAAACATTGTAAATATAAAAATACATAGTAGTACGGAAATGGCTAATGTGAGGCCATTCCTTCAAAAAACCAGATTTTCGGGTCAATTAACTTTTTTATTTTTAACTTGACGTTTTGACCCCACATTTGGGTCTTCTTCTGCACAAAGTGCAGGAATTCACAGGAATAGGAAGAACTCAGTCCATCAAACGCGCATAGTTTGACACAATGTTTCATTATCTGTTGTCTCGGGAATGACATATCGAAATATTTTTCTCCGGGTCAAACTTTAGCGTCTACATTGAACCTCAGTTTCTCTTTTCTGATGTAGAGACTGAGTTAAATATTAAGTTATAAAAAAAACACAGATCTGTTACGGTAGATTTGTTTTGACAAATAATAAAAAATAATTACGCCTTCGAGATGACAGCTTTATTGTATTTACTTACAAAAAAGAATTTTATATTTTTGCTTTAAAAACCTTTTTCTTTTTTCTTTTTATGGACTAGCCAACATTTGTACACATAACAGATAGAAATAGAGCGAGAAAGAAATAGAGAAAAAGAGAAAGAGAGAGATAAACATCTTGATTTATTACATGAACCTTTTCTGTAGAGTTTTCTATGATGTGACGAACTGTTACAATGGGGCTGTAACACAACGGCTTCAACTAAAATCTATTGCTGCCACGTATCGAACTGTGTCAGTCAATATGTATTGACTTTTGATGATGAGCTAATTTTCCAGTCAATATGTCATCAAGTGACGAAAAATTCGAAGTGACAACTCTCGCTCATAAGTAAAAGTAAAAATAATTATAAATTAGAAAAATTTCAAAAATAACACAACAACGTATTATCAAGATGTTACATTATCAAATTGTTATCAGGATATAATTTTAGATACTAGTTACATAAATTTATATATTAATTACGTATTTATGAATATTGCTTAATATTAGAGACATTAAACAAATCTGCTGATAAATTAATTTAATTTTTTTAGTGTTATTTGAATTTAATCCAATTGCGTGTGTATTCATATAATATAATATTGATATAATAATAACAAGTTAATAATAAAAGCAAGTTATATTACTTCTATGTTATGTAGCATTTATATAACATATATACCATAACATATTCACTTTGTTCTCGATCTTTTACTACTCACTAATAAATCATAGTTGTTCTTGTAATATTATTCAGACTCTAAGTATTTTATCAAATATTTAAAAATATGCTTTTTTAACTGACACAGACAGAAAAATGACCAACCACTTCCGTCCCGTTTCTCTTCGGTCTATGCAACACATCTCCCGCTTGACATTTCTGGCGCTAACGAGTCCGAAGGATGAAAGAGACAGCGGCGATGGTCGATTCGCCGCAACCGCGCTCGTTTATTAACTCAACCCCCGACGGGGTGATATCACGCGCGACATAACTTACGCTTGGACAGGGTTGCAAACTATACTACACACGGAGCGGGGATAACCGTACGTAACGACGCTAAGGTTATGATGTTACGCGCGGATGGTGGAGTGGCAACCGGTGTCCAGTGACTCCCATGTCGGCTTGTTATCCGGACCGCCCCGTCGTTATCTGCAATTACCCCAAAACAGCCCCTAGTTTATAAATTATAGACCACCCCCTGGCCCCGTCGTCACCTCGTCGTCGTGCTGCCGCTTCGCGCTCGTCCTGCCTCCAAATCCCCTTCCTGCAACGCCCGCGCGGAACATCCCACGGATCTGACAGTAGTACATCTGTCATCAAACGCAGCCAATTACGTACAATTATCCCGGTCACCACGGCGTGTCCACCACCGTGTTATCGCCACGAGTGCGTTATCATCCGATGCGCGACGAATAAATCCCCGGCCAATTAAGCGAAACTGTGCCGCGGTAATTGCTAATTAGGCGCGTGTGTCGGCCAATTACAAGTTGTGCCGTGCGGCGTGATTGTATCGCGAATATCGGCGACAAATAAATTCGCTTTACACGTGAGCGCGTGACTTCTCTTTTTTTGTTTTTTTTTATCGCATTTTAATCATATATATCGCTTAGTTTTTATTTATGCATATTTTTTTTGCGATAATCCATACAGAAAGTATATTTAAAATAAAACGTCTATAATAAAACTATTATTTTTCCGTCACGTCTACACTCGTCTTACTTTTTTACGCGTTTTATCGAGTATCTCGCGGATTCCCGCTCGATTGGAAATTAAATTGGCGGAATGATCGAGCGCGTCGAGGAGCGATAATCTCGCGCTGCGAGATGTGGGTAATCCTCATCTCGCCGGGCCGGGAGCCAGCAATTTTTTTGAATCTCTCCGAAAGCTTCGTATAGGTGCAAGGTGGGGGATGCTCCTCCCGCAGGCGACAATGTGCCATCTCGTCCTGCCGAGAACCATTATAGCGAAGAGATTTCAATGGACACTGGGACAATGAACCGTTGACGACGGTGCTTTGCATTACGTAAAGGGAACTGGTGGAGTATAGACTCCCCTCGGCTCCCCATAAGCCTGCTTGATCTTTTCACGCCCTTTCTACAGCTCGAGAGATTATTATGTCTACGACCCTCTCCAGCCAAATAGACATCTGCTTTCGAAAGGCGTAACTCATGTATATATAAAACCAAACACGATTATGAGATATATATATATGTGTGTATATATATATATATATATATATATATATGTATGTGTGTGTGTATTTTGCTTTCTGATAATAAACATTATTTGTTTATTAGATTCTATTGCACATCTCTTTATACAAATATTCATTTTTTTCTGTAAATAAACAAAGATATATTATATCAAATATAGCTTCATAAAATGTGTTTTATGTGTAAATAAGAAGAACGCAACGCGATCCGGATGAACTTGTATAACAGCCTTTATTTATCTCGATATGATACAATTTCAGTAGATTTTATGTATATGTTACACTATGTGGAATCGGAATCCGCTTCTTCCGCTTCTTTTTGCCGTTTCCTCCTGATGCAGTTTTGCAATAATCGTTTACGAGACTCTTAACGCTGCGACTATAGATCAAGCGATATGATTCATATAATTTGACGCCATTCCACCGTAAAAACGTCGCGATTCAGCAGATTTTGTTGTCACGTGTTTTGCCGTCACCAAAAAAAAAAAAAAAAAAAAAAAAAAAAAAAAGGAGAAGAACTGCGCGCTAAATCATTAATTCGAGGCCTGTCGAGTGTGTTTCATCATTTGTTGATTCGTCGTATTGCTGCGCGACGCAAGCCGCAAAATCGCGTCGCCACTTTCTCTCCCTCTTTCCTTTTATCTCTCGCTAGTAATCTGTAAATACCTATAGTAAGATTGACTGTAGCACAAAAATACATTTTCATAATTACAGCTAGACCTTTTCCCTCGTGTTTTAATATCACGGTACCGCGAGCATGTGCGTGATGTTCACACTTGATCTTCACCTTCAGTTCAGATCACGCACATTTACACACAGAGATCAATTCCTTGACATTCAAATCGTACAAAAAATTTTATGTAATTTTAGGTAATTTGTTTTGAAAACAGATTGATCTCGGATTAATGTCGTAGTTATTTTCTTCTTTTTTGTTTAAAATCGTGAAAAAAATTTAATTAATTTTGTTAAAAAAAATATAGATAAAAATCGTCATTTACAGTGACTGTTCGAATTCTTTTTAAGATCTTGTGAAACATCACGATACTCGCACAGCGCTGTCGGTCACATTTTACGAATCGTGGAAATACGTTATACATATATGTACGATGTTCGTAATATATATTTACACACGAAGTAACTTTATAATATGCATTTGGAAGACAGAGGTTTATATATTATGCATATATCGATAATGTAAGTTTTTTTTCTTTATATAATGTATTTATCTATATACGACGTATGTATACCGAGCGTGAAGAATTCTCTCTTTTTGCGTGACACGCGCAGATACATACGTCTTACACTTATAAGATAATGTCATAATTCTCGCAGTTATTATTTTAACATACGTCATCGCCAGCGATTAGCTATTTCCGATGTATAAATAAACTTTTATCATCGCAATATTTTATTTGCCATATATATATATATGTATATATAAATATATATAGAAGTGATTAAACTTTGCAAGTGCAACATTTCGTATAATTTTTTTTTGATGGTGGAAATTTACATAAGATTACTAATAACTTTTTTTAATTTTCAAAATGAAATGAAAATTACACGTCCATACGAAACTTAATAAATAATAAACCTGAGAAAAAGATCGAAATAGAATAAAAATTTTTCTGCGGAAATTAAAAAAATCTTGTCTGCATTTGTACAACACATATGCATATATATACACAAAATTAAATAAAAAAATTATTTTGCCATGTTTTGAAATATCATCTTCTATGTATAAATATTAAGTTTTATTACTACTAGTTTCTTAAATTGACATAGTCATATAAATATTCCGAAGAGGAGTTAAGAGACAGACTTTAGGAGATGTATCATATGTATATGTATATATATTCACACAATTTCCCATTTACACATAAAATCGAGCAAATTATGTTTTGAGATCAAATTGTTATTATTTGAAATAAATTGAGATCTCGAAAATAGTCTAAGTTACAATTTATACCCTCACCTAAGAAGTACTTTAGCAACAAACTGTGTATTAATGTAATTATGTAAATATTTACACAGTAGCTAAGTATATGTATCTTTAACTTTTTTTTTCAAAAATTCAAAACTTACGAGGCTACATTATACAAAGAGAGTAAAGCGTAATTAAACTCGAGTACAATCGTAAAAAACTGGAAATAATCTAACAGTAAATTATGGAACGACTACTTACAAGATAATTAAGGCGTTACACTGAAATATAAGTTAACAGTTTTAATGCGCTCTCACATCACTGATTAATCTTAGATATACCCGTCTATCTCTAATGTCGTTAGCTGCCGGGAAGGGACCATTTTATCCGAGGCGTCGGAAAGCCTCGTTTGATAGTTTTGATATCAATTCAAATCGAAGTTGTTGATAATTATACATATATATATTACAAACGTATACATATATACATATGTATACATTTGTAACAACACATATTTACAATAAGAATAAAAAGATGTTATACCGCGCGAGTTACGCCGAGAAACAAATTTTTAATATATTTTAATCATGCGATACAGAGTATTTCTCTCGCAGACATTAAAATATGTTTCTTTTATGTTATTTATGCTAGAAAATTTTATGCAAAGTATCCGAAGATGTATATCAATGTAACTGTATAACGGCACACACGCGCATACACACACAAACGCACACACACATACACACACGTGCGCGCGAAATACACGACTAACAAGATTTTCATTATGTATTTTTTTTTTTTTTTTCAATGCTCGTTTACAGATGTGACCACGCCGATCAGAATCTACGATAATTGAAATCCTATCGATACAACCATCCGAGTTTGCGATTAACGAACGTCGTTTTTTTCGACATCCAGACGAATTTGGCGACATTCGATGTACGCGATTGACAATTGAAAACGCGTATATCGTGCGCTAACACTATGTACCGAAAAATTACACGATCCGCATGGAAACTTTAGTGCTTGATATGATTTGATATGAGAGAAAGATCTCTAGTTTATTATAATAATATTACGCGCTAAAAAGAACAATTGTACACATCTTCATTGACAAACTCGATATGTTCGTGCAACGATAATTAATATAAACATGGAGATTTATTATTTTTTTTTTTTTTTTTCGAGATTTCTACAGATAAAACAGAAAATTACAGACAGAACTAGAACTCGACATGAGATGAGAATATATTATGATATTTTTTGTTTGTCACGTATAGAGAGAATTGTTTCTTTCAACGCAATTTAAAAAAGAAAAATTTATTCTAAATTCATTCTCTGTAGTTTCTTTTATTGTTATCTTAAACTTCTTAAAATGCTCGCAAATATACATTTATATCAGAATCCCGTCGAAAGATATGTGTTATTTATTTGAATATAGATTTTTTCTCTCTCTACCCACAAATCGCATCGGTAAACTTACTCTATTTACCGAATTTTAATTGCTATATTTCTTGAGAGTAATCGCGAATTGTTCCAATAATTACAAGTTCGTCGATATGTCTAATAGAAATAATTGGAAAAGAACAAATCAGGAACGTCTTGGAGCAACAAACCTTTCTTTTCATAGACTTCGTTTTCATAGACGGACTAACGCGAAGTGGGAAAAACTACGTGGTCGCTGGTTTCACGAACGGCGTCAGTTTTTGGCGATACGTGCTTTCTTTTTGGCATCGTCGTGACAGTGAGAGATCCTCCGCGAGGACGTTCTTTACTCCATCGTGTCGTATTTTACTTTCTTGACTTTGAAGTACCGATAGGCCGCGTAACCGGTGATGGTCAGAAGAACCGCGGCGGCCAGCGTTGAACCAACCGCGACTGGTGCGGTCTCATCTCTACCGGCGCGGGCACTTAGAGACGCGCACGAAAACTCGGCAGCAAACTCGTTGTTCTTAAATTTGAACGGTTGCAGTTTCATGTCTCTGAAAAAAATGTTCCAGAAATGAAATGTTTTTGTTGAGAAATTTTCTTTTCTTTGCAATGTCGTGCGAAATACAGTTTTTGCGATAGTGTCAATCCGCGTGCGACAAGACATACTATGCAAAGATGTTTTTCGGGTTTGAACCGCGTTAGTGTCTTCACGAAACGTCGGTATAAAAATGACACTAACGCGGTTCAAACTCGAAAAACATCTTTGCATGTTAATACAACACACCGCGAAAGCATCAAATATAAGACGTACTATGTAACGCCCATACCTCAGTAATACGCTAGCGTGGTTCTTGCCATCGGTCAGCGGAATCTCGGTTTCCTCAGAACAGACGTATGATTTTCCGAGCGGCGTGGGAAACAGCATCGAGCTGTGCTTCTGACTGGAACTCAGACGAATAGTTTTGTCTGAAAAAAAAGAAACATTGACATTAATTATAAGAACAAAAGTTCTGTTCGATTTATTAAAGTAAATTATTCAAGTTTAAAAAAACACTCGGCATAACTTTTCTCTTGTTTATTTTAGCCGTAAAAGTGAGCGCGACATTATCGGATTCTTAAATGTCTCGTGGGCGGAGAAATTGCACGAAATTGCACATTAAATAAAATCAATAACATTGGCACACACTTACTTGGTTGATCAATGTGTTCGAAATGCTTATCGCTAGAATTGTAGGTCAATTCGATTTTCTCCACGTACCAGCGTTCGTTACCAGGTGTCTAGAAAATAAAGTCGTTACGTCTCGTTATCTCGGATGTTTCGAGGAGATCTTACGAGGTCGGTCTTGTCACCTATTTTTTACGCGAGAGAGGTTAAATTAAAAGATCGAAGACAAGACAACGTGCGATATACGTTTGCAACATATTGTTACCTCGCGTGTAAAAGCGACGTATCTCAGTACTCGTTGCATGTTAAGTTTTTTTTTTTTTTTCAATGCAAGATCACTATGCGTTTCTCCCGACGAAGAGAGTTTTTCTCTATTTATCCTCTCTTTAGCTTTGATGTATATATAATTGTGGAATATCGTGATAGCTTTTGGCACGCAATCAGCAATATATGAATAAGACGAAAATATCGAATGGATTGTATCTCGGTAAAAGGGTCAGGGTATCGATTTTTCGCGAAAAGCAACCTTGGCACTCGCGATGACTCGTTTTCCTCATCGGATAATTGCTCCACGACCCGATAATTTATCTCTTGACATAACCGTAGAGATCGAAGAACAACGCTTTGTGTGTACAAACATTGTACCTTGGCGAAACTCCAGGACAATACAAAAGAGTTCCATTTCAATGACATCGTCACCGTATTCTCGTTGTCGCAATTTCCCGTCACAGTCGCCTCGTTAGGTACATAAATGTTCGCTTCCTGCAAAGTTAAAAAAAGAGTCACACGCGCATTCTTATTTATCGTTAATTTATTATGTCACCTCTGTTATCGATATGATACAATTTCGCGTCTTTTCTTCGGAATTTACTTTGTAAACAAATTCTTACTTGTTCCTCGTTAAGTTTCGTGCGATATTTGATGTTGATCAATGCGTCCACTTGAAGAAGAATGCACGCTTGTCCATTGCTGCTGTTCAGCCGATACAGAGGTTGATCCGTGGAAAACGTTTTGTGCGTGGTCGACGTGGATGACGGCACCACGATCGTGGTTGTTTTGAGTTCGGAATTGACTATCGGCTTGAAAAGACAATAACGTCATTACTAATAAAAAAAACAAGAGCTTTTAAATTGTTGTCATTAATATGCTATAATTATTTTTAAGTACAACAATAATAAAATATATATATCAAAGAACGCGCACGTGCGCGTATCGTTTTGAAAAGTGTTTTATCGATAAAGGCTACCTAACTAAATTATTGCATACATTTACATGCAATAACATTTTTGTGGTGTTGGAAAATTCCGTGGTAAAAGAATTTTCACTGATAGACGACTGACCTTTTATACAAGAATATTTATCGAAGCAACGTAAACACACGCACACACACATGCACACACAACGTGTTTAATAGCAAGTTTTTCTTGTATACCAAGAAAAGATAAAATAAAGTCAATGTCATATGCCAATGTCACGCCAGTAACGCGTGTGTATACATATATCCGAAATTCTACAAGAAGAAATAAATAAGAACAGATAATAAGTTAAGACGGCGCAAAGTTATAGATATAAGATAATAATGAAATAATAATAATAATGAAAATCAACAATTGGGTAAGCTCGTGAGAAGATAAAACAAAGTATTAAAGTTGAGAACCAGCTTCAACAATATTCAAATAAACTAAAATAAACCAATGAGCTGGGATTCCACGGGTGAAGGTGACTTAAATAAATTTAATTTGTTTTTTTTAAATAATAGTAAAATAACACTATCATTTTAAAAAATAATAGTATTATTATTAGTAAAATAATACTATTATTTCTAAAAACAATAGTATTATTTTACTATTATTTAAAAAAAACGAGTTGAATTTATTCAAGCCACCTCCGCTCGTGGAATTCCAGCTCATCCATTTTTTAGTTTATGTTATGAAATAAAGTATCAAGGCAGATGCGATTCAAAACACAGGTTGTGCGTGTATGTTTTTTATTGAACATAAAAACCGGTACATTTCGATTTCTTTTTTTACGATTTTTTTTACGATTTTTACGATTTTTATTCTTCACAAGTAATGTATACAAAAACAGAAAATAAACAGCACACACACAAAACAATTAAAAAATAACAAATAAATAATGAAGTGGATCTTATTAATAATAATTGAAATATTAATTGGCAGATTGATAACAATTTATTATACAGTAATAATTTATTATACAGTACATTTATTATACAAAGCATAATCATATATTGTGATCTTGTGGTGTGAAGTAAATTCGGTTGCCTCTGATGTTTTACTATTCTTTTGAAGGGAGCGACGGAGTTATGCTTTGCATAATGAATGTACTGTTATCAACTTGAAAATTGTTACTTCAATTATTATGGATTGAAACGTTTTTACCGATTTTTATATTCAATAAAAAACATACACTTACAATATTTTGGCACCTGTCTTGATACACTTTGTTTTAATAATGAAAATGTTTGATTATATGACTTTGGGATTTTGACGTGGGACTTTGTCACACAATGACGTGGGACTTTGTCACACAATGACGTCATATTTAATACACTTTCGCTAAAATATCAAGAATTATAACAAAGAGCTATCGGATGCTATAAGAGTTCGAACATTAATAAGGTCAATGAATTCTTCATAGATACACTACTTAGATATACTACTAGTTGTAAGTATGTGTACAGAGTATATATAGTATGTATGCAGAGTATATATAGCCTGTATACAGAGAAGCTAAAAAAATTTGTAACTTTATATAGTACATTAGAGTCTGGAAGACTTCAGAAAAACATTATCTGAAAGTTGATGCAAACATTTTAAGCCGCTGACATGCTCAAAACTTTATCGGTCGTTTACCGAGCGGCAAAATGCACTTATGAGATATATATAACTGCGCAATATCACGGCACAAGATGTATATACACGTAGGCGTACTAACAGACTGTTCTTCATCTACACATTGTTCATAAAATTAAAATTGTTTTTATCTCAACGAAAGTTCCGTAGAAGTAGCGTAGAGTTTTTATTGGTCTCAACAATTTATTATTAAAATACGGAGAGAGAGAGAGAGAGAGAGAGCATTCTTCTAAGATAAAAGCGAGAGTTTGAAATTGCTCTTTAATTCCGCGCGAATTACCTCGATCGCCGCGCTGCGAAATATCACGTCTGTAAAATCTCCGCAGGGTGGTTGCAACGTGCCCGGTGGCATTTTACAGCCGGAAGTTATACGACTATCGCGACGGCGATGAAACGTAAATTGCATGACGCGTATCGTTCAGCAAAATATTTCCAGCAGCAACAGGCTACGTTCAGCGATAGCGATAAACAGGTTAATATAAGCGATCACGCCATTTAGACCGAGAGCGATTGCGATAATATCTTGTATTCATTTTGACACTTCACAACTAGGCAAGCCTATATTTGCGATGATATACATATTTGTATAATGCGCAAAGAATCTTTTAATAGAAAGAAATTATTTATATCGGTCTAAAAATATTTCTAGAAAACAGCGTTGCATGTGACATAAGTGCTGCTCAAAAGTTTGAAAAAAAAAAAGAAAAACAATTAATTACTTTATAAAAATCATCATCATATTCTATGTAAAAAAAATAAAATGAAACATAATCTTCTAAACTAACATTAAACTGGTCAATAAGAGCCAACGCTGGATATTTGTGCAAATAAATATACATATATTTATATTTTTCAATGTAAATTATGCACATAAATTTTTGAAATTTTAATTCGCAAATTCATACGGGATGCTGAATTTGCATCGCATGTATGAGAAATACCCGTTTCTCCCCCCTCTATTTAATTTTAATTATATTGCGAAAAAATTCATGTGTATAATTTACATTGAAAAATATAAATATATATATATATATATACATTTATGTGCGCGAACATCCAGCTTTTATTGACCGGTTTAATGTTAGTTTAAATTTCAAGAGTCTTCTAAAGTTTTTTCATTCCTTTTCTATTATAGTCTTCTTTTAAGAAATAACATTTGCAAAGGAACAACGTTTGAATATTAAACTACAGAAGAGAAAGTATCAAGGTCGATTAAAGCCAAGGTCCGATCTATATGAAAGTTTTCACGAGACCGCTTGACATCGGGTTATATCGCATCTTGCCTCCTTTATGGATTTCCGCGCATTATCATCTTTGTAACGATGGCGTAAATCCCGTGACTGTAGCCGTGACGTAAGGTCTTAGCCTTGAGGAATGTTTCGCCGGAGACGTGTAAAGCTCCTTGAGAAAAAGGGTGGCATAATAGATACTACTGCCGTATAATCAAGAGAGATGAGAGAGAGTGTAATAACGTCCGAGGCCTTTCTCTGACCGTTAATTATCGGATCTGAGTCTTGGGTTAAGTAAGCGCTCGTAATGCGATTATTCGCAGATTTAGTAATGCAGATCGCGTATGTAGGTAGTCGTCACCGCCCACAGGTGATAACGGCATTAGCGTGAGGATGTACATACGTATATCGCTATATATACAACCGCACCGATGTATTGTTTTAACTTCTTCTTGCGGCGTGAATGTTTTAGCACATATTCTACGAATCCATTTGAATAATTACACCTGCGTACATAGAAACATGGACTCTCGTATAATTTTGAAGTGTATATCGATTATTCGAAGGGAACGTATAAGAGAGTCTCGTCGTCAACGATATTTGTTACGACGAAAATTCAGATATCGGAGAAATACACCGGGTATATATACATAGAACGACAAAGATATTTCAAACACTTGAATAAAAAATACAATACAATTTGTTGAATAAAATAAATTCAGAAATAACAAATGTAATTTTGTGGGATGAAGCACACTTTTGAAACGCGCAAACTATGACGCGTTGCAATAAAAAAACGATTGATTATTATAGTGTTGAATATTAAATAAGATTGGGTACTTACTAAAGGCAATCGCGTAGACGTTCGCAAAGGCGTTCTCGGCGTAGGCAATTCTACGACGATTTTCGGTGTTCTGCGTGTTGTATAACGATGCTCCTCTACTAATCGGAGTGGTATCGGCGAAGGAACGGAAATACTAAACGCTACACACGAGATACACCCTGCCGAAAGAGAGAATTGTTTCAGTAATTTCAATATTGTGCAATATAAATTCTCTTATATATTAATGTAAGAAAAGTTCCAAAGACACAATATGTATAGTTGAATCGAGTTTCTAATTTGCTCGAAGAAAACGTGGAAAAAAGCTTTCAAGTCTTATTTAAGTTTAAAAACAAATAAGAAAAAAAATTAGCAATAAAGAACGTGCATTTAAAAAGTCATTATTGATAAAGTCATTATTTATAAAGTCATTATTTAATTCCCAAGGTTTTTAAATCTCCTTTCTGCTTAATCTAACTTTTTCTTAACTTTCTTCTTCCCTTAAAAATAAGACCGCTCTTTTTCACGGTATCGTAAATTAGATATAAAAAGTAGGGTCAAAAATAACTGAAATTTAATATTTCATGTGAACACACTCAATATTTCATCGCGTATGTGAACACACACACACTCATTTTAGGCGCGTGTGTGTGTTCTCTCGTATATCTTATTAATTTACAAAAATTAATTAAATTTTCGCGGTTATGAAAAGCATTTCGTACTTTTTTTCTACTAATGTAACATATAACGATCGAAAATGTCTATTTGCAGAAAGCTTTACGTCAGAAAAATGTCTAAAAACCGTCATTTCTCACAGAGCAGTTGTTTGTCTTCTCTTTCTTCCACGACTTTTGTAAGTAGTACTTATAAGATGATACTCTAGTTGAAAAGTTTGCATTAAAGTTTGTATAGATTCCAAGAAAATAATATTATCTACTATATAATTATGAGTTTACTTAGAACACACACACACACACTTATAAAAAGCATAAAATGATTATACTTTTTCTGGAAAAATAGAGAGATCGCTCACGCACATAACTTTGATAAAAAATTTCTCGTTACTGAGTTTACGTTTAATCATCATTTGATATATCATGCAAGTTAGAAGAATTTCTCTTATTGTTCTTACAATTTGCTCTGTACAATTTTTTTGATCAACCGCATAAACATTCGGAGAAAAAAATTCGTTTGTAACCATTTTAACCGTAAGATCTCTCCTTGTTCACATGACAACTCTCTTGTTTCTTTCGAAAGATTAAATGGCGCGATTCGTAAAAATCCAAAGAACCGTGTCGTCTCGCGAAATTATCGAGAAAACGCACTTTTTTTCCTGACGCAGAATCACACAAATTTCTTGCGAGAGAAACTCACACAGTAGAAAAATCGCTCTGCGGTATTCGCCCCGACGTGCCATTACGTTTGCCACTGCTGTTCGTCTTCTGCTGGTGCGCACTCTTGACAATCGACTGACAGAACGGAAGAACCGGATGATATTTTGGTACACGGAAATATAAGATCGCGACCAAAAGAGAGAGAGAGAGAAAGAGAGAGAGAGAGACGTGTGTGTCAGGACGGTTGCTCGGTGGCGATGTTCGCGAGGCTTGTGAGAAGAGAAAGCTCGAGGGTGCGGATGGATCGATAGCACGGCTTTCAGCATGCGCCCGCCGTTCTGTATATATGTGTGTGTGTGTATATATGTATATATGGTGGTGGAAAAAGCACGAATGACGATGCTAAAGTGTCCTCAATGACGTCGTTGCCCAGCGTCGAATATCAAACGCCACGAGCTTTTCCATTCATATGCGTCATAACTTGGCTCCGTAATTTTTTTTTTTATTACAGAGACGCGTGACTCAGGTTCAAACAAAAATTTGACAGCTTCCTGTTTGCTCTAGTAGCAAACTAAGTTTTTAATTTTAACTACGAAGGACTAACTACTAAGGTTTTAGGGAATACTAATTTATTTATTGTTTATTTTATCCCGTTTTGTTACTTATCGTTAGAAAATTACGTTTATATTTTGTTTATATTTTTGGTTTCAAAGTTTTTGTTAAAGTGTTTTGTTTAAAATGTTCGATTTTTTCATCGTTTTACTGTGCAAATTATGTAAGAAATATATTATGTTACACACGCACGCATATATATATATATATATATATTAAAAGCAATTTGTCTTTTCCGCAATGTATCTTTTCAGAGAAAAAATACATCATATTTAAAACGCATATTTTCTTGTTTTTAAAGAAAAAACAGTCGGAAAAGTTTAACAAGAAGAAGTAAAAGTGTGACAACTCTTTAATTTTCCACTTTATTTATTCGCATAAAGCTCGCTAGAAAAAAAAAGAAACAACGCAATTTTCACGAAGAACGCGAACCTCATTTCAGCGAGTAGTATGGTTGTTTGAAACTTTTCTGATCACAAACAGTCGATGTTGCGTAATACTCGGCTCGAGGTCCGACAATAATAACTTTTGATGCTTTTTCACTCCCATTGCGGATAAGAAATGCATCCGGTTGCAACGCGGTGATGCAACGCTGCGTCTCAATGTACAAAAATTAAAACATATGTACGAAAGTCGAATAAAATTTACATTTTGGTCTCGTATGATTTTTTATTTCGACGTCTGAAAAAGTTCGAAAAATCTCATTGATAAAAATCTGTTTTTGAATTCGATGACTACACAGTTTATTAAATATATCTATACATATGTTGAACTTTTATAACATAAACGGTGTATGCAAATTGTGCGCATAATATAAACACATAGCAAATTATATTATATTTACAAAATGCTCATTTATATTTACATTTAAATTTACATCTAGCGTGATTAATGCAGCGAGTTTTATTTGCAGTGTATTAAAAAATATATATCGCGCATTGATCGGTAATTTAAATAAAGAAAAAACTGTAGAGTAATAAATTTAAGAGAAATTCTAATAACATAAACTTCACATAGAGTGTTGTGCAGCTTTTATAAGCCACACAAAGCTTTAAAAATTAATATTGAAATATTCATTTTTTAGAGCTACATTTTTTCTTCTTTTTATCGTTTACGTGTACTATTTATCAAAACCGTCATAAATCGTGAATACGCAATAATATCTGATAAATATAATATCCACGTGCTAACAATTTTTCTTTTGTCAAAGATAATATATCAGAGATAAACACATTCTGACATTAGAATGCGCGAAACACCTGAGTTTCGCACGCAGTGAGAATATTATGTAGTTTTAAATGGAGTTGTCGATGAATGACTCCATTTCACGGGGAATCTCGTAAAAAGCTTACATTTTCGCTGGTTTCTCGTCGAAGATATATTTATCTCAGGATTTATCTTGGGGATTTTGCTTAGGTGCAGCGGTTCTCGATCGGTGGTACGATATGTATCTATGATACAAAACAAAAAAAAACGTGGCATTTACGTGACTGAACCAGAAGCACCGATGAGTTTGTGTGCCGAATAGGAAAGGCAGGTTAACGTTTCGCTAGAGTATAAAACTCGCCCACGCGAACACAAGCTCGCCCACGTAAAATTCGATTCGCAAAGTTCTATTCGCAAACCCGTAGCGAGTTATTACTAATGATCGCATTGATAATTACATCAGGTGTGATTTTCCACGATGCGATGCGGTATGCTAATAATTTAAACTAAAGCGGCACACGATGCTTTTTTGATTGCTGAATTGCCTGCGAGCATCAAAATTGACCAGTGATTTGAAAATCAAAGAGAATTGTCAAATTACCGTTAAAGCTCGCATGCGAGCACAAGAGCATCGTGCGCCGCTTAATTTACTTATTTTATTAGAGATGTGCGTCACTCGTTTATTACACATGAAATTGAACTAATACTGTCTCAATAATACCTTATCAATGAAAGGTGTAAAAATGTTTATCACGAATAACAATTGTTTACAATTTTTGTGACAATTCTGTAATTGATTTTTATTTTTTTTCACAAAAAATACATGTATAAATAATTATATAATAATATGTATATTTTAAAAATATAGAAAATATAAAAAAATTACTTATATATTAAAATATCACAAGTGTCCACTAGTGTGAGTGAGACACACTGATATGCTCTTTCTCACACTAATGGACACAGTGTCGCCTGTGTACGTAGTTGGAAAGCACCCAAAATGAGAAACCCAAAAACGGCTACAAATGCATTTCACGTGTTTTCGCTCACGAGCGCCACGATGTCCACGTTTTGCGCACGTGAACTATGTATAGCTCAAAGTGCATTGGAGCGCAGTAAGATGGCGCTAGTTGTTTCGTCGTCGGCTGAAAAACCAAGGTGCTTATCATTGCACCGCATACATAAGTACGCGTATGTAAAAACACCGAGCGAATCGATGATATTTTTGCAGTGATTTGGAATCATTTATCTGTATTCACACTTGTGCGGCAACTTTGATGTTTATATACTGCGAGATTTTTAATCGCAGCTGCATCGCGACGTCGATAACTAAGAGCGACTTTCAGTAGAAAATGTTGACACCGCAAGTAAGGGACAAGAGCGTGTTTATTCCCGCATGAAACCGCTGCAAGAGCACTGCTTTTGGTTTCCAGGCGACAGTCGTTAATTACTTCTTCAGCAGACGCGTCTGTGTGCTTCAGAGTTTCTTGAGAAGCAATTTTTCAATATCTACCAGTTCCAAGGGAAAGATGTCGTTCGAAGAAGAGAAACGTAAGAAGTTACAAATAGATAAGTAGCGACAAAATGAAACTGTTATTTAAGAATATTATACTACAACTTTATTTGTTTTATTTCTGCAATTAGAAAAATTCTTGAAAATGCCACCGGAGGAGAAGAGAAAATACTACAAGTCAGAAGTAACAACTTTAGATCAGGTTCCAACATTGCCGGAATACTCTGATAAATTTAAATCAAGCATTTCTAAAAAAGTATCAATGTGGCAGGGAGATATAACGTCACTTGAAATAGATGCCATTGTCAATGCTGCAAATTCAAGTCTTTTGGGAGGTGGCGGAGGTACAGAATTTTTTTTATCTAAATTTTGCACACAAAATGTATATATATACACATCATTAAGTACAAAAATGTGTGTATATACATACATATACATTTTTGGATTTAATATTCTTACATAAAATAATAAAAGATATTCTCTCTAGTTGATGGAGCTATTCACAGAGGGGCAGGACCAAATTTAAAGAAAGAGTGCGCAACATTGGGAGGATGTAATGTCGGCGAGGCTAAAATTACAGGAGGATACATGCTGCCAGCTAAATGTTGGTAACTTATTGCAAAATTAACTTGCTACGTCTATTTTGTTGAAATAAATCTGTGTAAACAATTGCATTTCAGATGTTATTCATACTGTTGGTCCTCAGGGTGAAAAACCGGAAAAGTTAAGAGAGTGTTACGAAAATAGTCTGGCACTGGCCAAAGAACATAATTTACGTACTGTTGCATTTCCCTGCATATCAACCGGCATTTACGGATATCCGCAGAGACCTGCGGCCGAAGTAGCTTTGTCAACAGTCAGAAAGTTTCTTCTTGAGAATAAAGATGCTGTAAGATTGCGAGCGTATATACATATATGTAGTGAATCGTATCTGATAATTTTACATTTATTTTAATCTACAAATGTGCAACATGTACAAATTTTTCGTTTCCTTTTTCCAGATGGATAGAATTATCTTCTGTTTGTTTTTAAAAACTGACAAGGAGATATACGAAGAACTGCTGCCAAAATACTTTGATGCTGAATGAACTGTCACTGAATTGAAGAATCTCGGCTTTGTCAAAGTCTGTAATATTTAATATATTCGTAAAGTTGTACTTTGGTGTCGATAAATATTCCTACAAAACATCGCAATTAATCATCATCTCAGATTTTCTCCCATTCTTTTTGTATTTAAAATCGAAAAAAATTTATACCGAAAAGATATCGGATGTGGAAAAAAACTTCGTATCAAATTAAATAAATTTCATTTTTTTTAAATGGCACAACGTGCACTCGCGTACGTATGTACGAATGAATTGGCGCAAGCGCACATGGAAGTGACGGCGCGCCGCCATCTTGAAAAATCGAAGTGTACTCATGTCCGTACGTGGTGAATAGGTGGGGGACGGTCGGTCGTTAACGCGGTGCATCACGGACGGGAAATCTGTCACAAATGGACGAATATCCCTGAGCGTCCGAGGCCCAGGGCTTCGAACACGTACGAGTCGCATATTTTTGTCGCGCGGAGTACATTGGAACGAGCAGTTGCAGCATCGGCGCAATCTTTGCTCTACCGTCGTCGCAGCCACTGTTGCCGTCACCGCCTCGAGCACACCCAGAGACCACGAGTCTCTGCCGGTGCCTTCTCGACGTCCGATACACCGTGGGCGAGAGAGTGCGCGATCGCGAGGAGAGTGAAGTTTACAGTATACGCGGCGTGCGAAAGAGAGAGAGAGAGAGATAGACTATAGAGAGAAGGAGGAGGAGTACAGTGCCGATAGTGGAGCCGTGTGGCGGTGGCGATCGTACGCCGGTCGGTGCCGTGTATAGCTGTTCTCTGAGCGAGCGTCGCGCGAACGTGAGCCGAGTGTGTCCGAGCGTCGTGTTCGTCGTGTTCTATCCGCGATCGTCTCTCGACGTCGTCGTCTCGTGCCGCTGCGCGAAGGAAAGCTCCTCGTGCGGAGCGCACCGTAATGGGCGAGCGTGACGTGCGTGCGGGACTCGCGGTGTGAGAACAAGCAGCAGCATCTCCACGTACGACCTCTTTGCGTGGATAAAAACATAAACGGTACATATACAGGAAAGTGGAGAAACGTGTGCGCGCGGAGAAGCGGAGAGAGAGAGAGAGAAAGAGCGAAATTGTAACTGTGCGGGCTAAACTTGGAGTAAACGAAGTGAAAGAAGAAGAACGGAGTGAAGAGAAACAAGAAGGAGCCACTGCTTGAGTATACAGCCCGAAACGAGAGACAAGACGAACGGAGATCCCGTAATCCTGAATGGCCGCTCGCTTTCTAGGTTACTGACGGGCAAGGCAGCAGGAAAGAGAGTGAGAGAGCGCGAATGAGACGGAGAGAGAAAGAGAGAGAAACGAAACGTAAGTGAAAGAAACAGAAATCGGAAGAGAACTGCGAGGAGGAGAGTAAAGAGGACGATCCTGCGAGAGAGGTAAAAACGACAACGAAAAAGAAAGAGACGGACATATTGGTTAAGGACTGAAGGAGAGAGCGAGCGAGCGAGAGAGAAAAGGAAAGAGAGGCACCGAACGACCGTGAGCGGCCGCGAGCGCTCTCGCGCGGGCGCGCACACGCACCCGCCGCTACTCCGATACGACTTCACGGCGGCGACTCCACCACCTCCGCCGATGTGCGGCTACCGAGGAAGCAGCGCGCGTACGACACCGTGTCCCGGGCCCCGTGCTCTCTCTCGTGCTCGCCGGCGATACCTCGCCGTCGTCGCCCGCTGCGAAGCGTTGCCGACGGAAGTCTGAGCCGTCGGTGCCGCTGCTGCTACCTGGTGCTGCTGTCGTTTTCGCGACACCGCCGCCACCACATTACCACCAACCAACCAACACAATCGTAGCTGCCACGAACACCGACATCAGCACCACCACCGCCGTCGCCTTCGCCCTGGTGTAAGCTGCCGAGGCCCTGTCGTCGTCGAGGTTTATCTCGCATGTATGCATCTCGACGCGTAAGTATGCGTGTTATCAGAAATATATGTGTGAAAAAAGGGGAGACAGGAAAAAAAAGATAAGAAAGAAAAACAGGAAGGAAAGAAAAAAGAGAAAAGTGGCATACCGTTTCTATACGTATATACGAATGTGTGTGCGTGTGTGCATAGGTACACGCGAGAGCTGCGTAGGTGAGTGAGTGCACACAGTGTGGTGAGTGTCCAAAAAAATCGGGTGGGGAGAGGCAACCGAGTTTGCCGCGAGGAGTCACTCCGCTTTTCTTGCTGTTCCCTTTCTCTCTCTCCGTTTCTTCTCCCTCTCTTTCTCTCTCTCGATTTGGCTCCGAGGAGGTTTCTTGCCGCCCGCTCTTTATATATAATATATCTATATATTTTTATATTTCTCTCTGTTCCTTTTCTCTTCTTGTCTTTTTGTATACGCGACCTCTTCATCTCCGCGTATTTCAACCGGGGCTCGCTTTCTTAACCCTACATTTTCGTCTGTCACCACCTTCACGGGAGGAAGGAACGTTCTCATTCCCCTCCGGGGAGCGGCTTTTCCGACCTCTCGTCAGCGAGTAGCATTCGGGATCGATGCACGGATATGATGTTGTATTCATGTTCCTTTCCCTCTTCGCGACAAATCGTTTGTGAACATGTGAGCCCAATCTCGGAAATTCTAATGTTAAGGTTAGGTGTGCGCGTGACAAGTTTCTAGCGCGCGAATATATTATTAATTAATTAAAATATACGCCAATAGAGTCGTAATTATTCTATGGCTCGTGCTCGCGTTTAGTGTTGTTTCCAATTTAAATACAAATGTGCGAATATTAAAACAAACACACGCTCATTGAAAACGTGCGTTCAATGAACGTGAGAAATAATAAATGATTGTTTCTTTTCTTTAAAAACAAACAGAGATTCTCGCTTGAGATTGGGCAAATTCTCGTAATTCTTCTCTAATCTAACTCGCTCACTCCCAAACTTAAAATAAAAACATTCTGTCAAAAAGAATTTGCTTTCCTTTAATAATTTCATGTGAGGTTGTGAGCGAGCGCTTTCAACACACAACACAACCGATAGAACGCGGAAGACTTCCGCGTTATTATTGAGAAAATAAAATTCCCGTCGTGTGTGCGTGTTGATTTATTTAATCTCCGGTATTTATATTGTTTGGCATGTCAGCGACTCTTCTCTCTCTCTCTCTCTCTCTCTCTCTCTCTCACTCTCTCATCTCTCTAAATATTTGTATTAAATCAGGTATTATTGAAAATTTAATAACATGACAAAAAAGTGACAAGTCGGTAAAAAAATTGATTCCGTTCGGAAAAAATAAAATATTTCTAATTGATTTATAGGTTAGAAAAATCTTTGCTCTATGTGTGTATGAGAGTAAGAGAGAGATTAGTTTAGAATTTTCACTGTTGCAGATTAAATCTCATTGTGCATCTCGCATTATCTTGTTTTGCAGTACACATAATTATTAAACCGTAAATTTTCAAGCTATACGTACATGTACGTTTTATTTTTCAGTCATGTTCTCTTTTTGCAATAGGCGATATATATACCGGCAAATCAACTGAAAAACATTTGTTGTGTGTGAAAAGAAGATTTTCGAATCTCTCTTTTTTTTTATAAACAAATATGAATATTTTCAAACGATTTTATTTTATTTGTTTATGCGTTGTCGTGTAAAACGGTAAAAATAAAAGACGCGAATCGTAAAAATTAGTTCGAAAACGATCTCACATTTCGAAACGTGAAAAACAAATAGGTATATAATCTTCCGTTATAAAACAGATTTCTAGCCGAGGTGTCGAAGCGTCGCGACGTGCATCGAAATGTGTCAACGATAAAGAATAAATAACAGTTGCTTTCCAGTCTCTCCGTAATTACGTAGAAAGTAGTGTAGTTCAGATAGTCCACTCGCGTGTGCTATTGTTTACGCATTCACGCTTCACGCTGATTATTACATGATCAATATATATGCTCGACCGTCGAAATACCTACGTTTGCTTTTTTTATGAAATACAAAACTTAGTTTTTGAAAGAGTTTAATGAAATAATCTAAAAAAAAACATTACACACAAAACTAAGTTCGCGTCGTTATTCACTCACCGAAGCTTACACGAAAGATCTCTCCACACACACACACACACACTCTTTTTTAATCTCGGTTTAACGCTCTCGAAAAATGTGCTTTTTTATTTGTGTAACCGTCACCTTTCCCAAAGGGCGATATTTACACCAATTTTGCTCCGCATTCGCCGCTCGTGCCATTCACTGTACACGTGGGGGCTCAGTGTTTACCCTATCACAAACAACGTTGGAAAAAGTTTCTATTGTGATACGTTCCACGCGTTACCTACCTGCCATTGAGCGACTCGGAAACGTTTTCATGATCACCCATTTCCTCGTAGCCGACGCGCAACAGCGTCAAGCTACTCTCGTGCCGATTAAAACGGTTTTTTTGTTTTTGTTTGTTTTATTTGTCTCGTGTGACTCCGTTTTTTTCTCTTGAAAAAGTGCGACCACGCTGCTGACTTTCCCCCATCATCGGCTATGACAACGAAACGCCTCATAGAGTGTTCACCAATCGATAAACAGAAATCATCTGTGTGTGTTTATTTCGGTGTGCGACATATCAACGCGCGTGGATTATTATTTTCAAGCGTGCTTTCAAAATGCGCTTATCTTGATAACAAAATTTCGTCATTCTTGATATTTTATATCGTGTACGATCGTGTCGAACAGAAATTTCGATGGAGTTTTTTCGTGCTAGAGAAATATAATAGTACACATGTATATTACTATTGATTTTCGCTCTTTCCTCATGTATATATGCATGTATGAAAACGTGAAAGTTTCACTTATGCGAAAATAACGCGATAATAATTACAAAAACGGCACGCGTAATGAGACTGACCTGCGACTGAAGCGCGATTTATTATTAAGAAATATTTTTCACCTATTCCGCATCTTACGTTTTACATTTTGTGTAATTACGTTTTTAAATACTTTCACACGAGTGTGCACGGGTACAAATCGCGAATTTGATATGCCGTCGTCATTGTTTTTCTAACGATATATCTAATGACATAAACTAACTTCTTTCGCGCGTCGAAAGGACTCTTTGATGTTGCATTCCCCTCCTCCGCGCAGGTGCCATCGCGCTATAGAGAAATCGTGACAATACGATTATCGCCACAGAGACAGAGAGAGGGTCCGCGAATTGCTTACAATCCCTCAGTTACCTAACTTCGCCCCGACAATGACCTGTTCCACTTGTAATTGCATCTGTAATAATCAGAAAGTGGAGTTCGGTTAATTACGACAACGTGCGGCGCGATGCCTCTCTCTTTCGAATAATAAAATATCGAAATTTTCTCGTCTGACTGAAAAAGTCTCGATTAATAAAAAAAAAAAAAAAGAGAAAAAAAATGGGTATCTCTCTTGCATGAAAATTTTGTTAAATATATACGTGTTGGAATAGTTTTATTTTACACCTGTTAGATATTTATCATTATTTCAACGCGTGTCACGTTTCGTTCCGCAGCAACGTGAAATATCAATCGACTTTATCGTCGTTTATATTGACCGAGCGAACAAAGTGCGCTTTTATAACCGACGACACCCATGGACGACAGCTTAGATAGAGAGTACAATCTTCTTAGCGCGGTGACTCTCGTCGTCGCTCACACAGCGGCGATTTATTCTTAGATTACGCTATGGAAACCGGGCTTCTAGCTTTATGTAATACCTTTCCTTCGTTGTGCTATCGCGCGCAATTCAAGCCGACGGAAAGCCGCGAGAATTGCCCGAGAAACGCGCGCGCGCACACACGCCGTTTGGCACAGCGGAACCGGCAACGTACAGCCCGATAACGGCACGTTTCTGACACGCAGATCGCCGCAAACGCGGTTAAAACAGGGCCGGCGCGATAAAAAAGAAACAAACGTTAGTGTTTATATCGGTGAGATATGCCAGACGACACCATACAATTTTATCTCTGTAAAAGTATTAAATTAAATAGCGTTTGTGCGACATCTTCTCGCGCGCATTTAATAAAAGAGTAATAATTTTTTTTTTTTTTTTAATATTTCGAGTAAATAATTTGAAAAAGAATGGCACGACATGGTTGTTTGTTTGCATATTTGTAATCAAATCTGATTATAAAAATTGACTGCGTTATGCGGCAAAAAAAAACATATTGACATTTATCGGAAACAAAGTACTTAGCTGTGTGCGTGATTTACATCTTACGTTAAAAACCTTAAGTGAGAAATTCTGCGAAATTGAATTTCGACGCCAGTCTATGCGAGTTTCACAGACACCCCTGGCCGGCGGCGTATCCTAACTGCGCGTGTACCGATGACCCAGTTCGTAGGGTGGTCTAGGACCTAATTTCGCGTGACTCCTAGTACCCCAGATCTCTGCTCGCACTCGCAAGCGCGCGTTGTTATCTCGAGCTCTTTGCGAACGAATTTGCATTTTGTGCAATTTTCAACGTTCTACAGGTGGCCTCAAGTGTAATCCGCAATAATTTAACGCTCTAAGCTGTTGTCCTCTCCTCCATTCCCGCGCGATCAAAATTAATAATGTTCATATACATATATTAAACGCGTCGGCGATTAACGTAAAACTCTATTAAACTCTAATATACGTTATAGTGCGTTCTCTCTCTCTCGCAAACTCTCTTGTTAATAATCTCGGTAATTTTACTCGAGCTTCATCACACGTTCGTTTGCCGCACTGATTGTACAATATTATCCGTAAAAATTAGATATTCATCGAAGATGAGTCGTGAAAATTAACGATGTATTTTCCAAAATTACTGTCTGCTCGAATGCGTTTTTTCAAAGGCGCTTTTTCGCGGTTTTGCGCGCGAATTCGATCTATATAATTAGCGGTTAATGTCTCGCAGGTGGCTGCGGAACGAAAGTATATATTCGAAACACCTGTTCGCTCCGCGAAACAACGTCGTCGTCGAGCGTTTTCTTTAAGGCCGCGACAATTCGTCTCGCGATGTCCTGCAGCTGTTATCACGCGACGTCGCCATCTATCAAATGCCCGTTTTACGTCATCGTCTCTCCTCGGTGCACGCGCGTGCCCTGCGTATAAAAGCGAGCACGCACTTCCGCGCATATGTGTGTCGCGATTCTCGCCGCGTAATCCTTCCCTTCCAGTTCGAGATTTTGTCGCGCTTTTAATCCCGGAGATACGACGGCGCAATGGCGCGTCTTTTAATTAAACGCATTAACTCGCGCTCTCTCGCGTCCATCCATCTCGCCATTTGTAACTTAACGCTTGAGATTTTTAATGGAAATAAGATGTACCAGCGACAATTGCTTGATCAAATTTAAGAGCTTTTTCGAGAGTGTAACAGAATTGTGAGAATTCTATCAGTAAAGTTTTTGCAGAAAAATTTACACATCTTAAAATTTGCAAAAGATTCGTTTTATTAAAATTTTGCTCGCAAATTAATACATTTTGACATGTGTCGAAATGAAAAGATCCATCTGGAAGGAAAATAAATTAAGAATCTTATTTGTTTCGAAAAATCAAATAAAAACTAATCTCTCAAACAAAAGGAGCATTCGCGACACTCCGTTTTATGCATTTCATCTCGTACATTAAATCGCGTTCGTCACGTGTGTCATTTAGTGACGTGATGCAATTTTGTGTCGCAACACAAAGCGAAGCGACAGCTATGTATCAAAGTGTCAAGTAAAAAAAAAAAAAAAAAAACGTTCTGGAATGCTCTTTCGTTGTCCCTTTTTATCCAAGGAAGAATGAGGAATTGTGTTCGAATCTCTCGTTGAGAGTCGTCATACTCGCGTTCAATGCGCTCGATCTTCTTGTCGAAAAGATAAGTTTCGAGCGAAAAGATAACAACGACGATGAAGAAATAGAAACAGAGTCCGGAATAATCATAATCACCATTAAAATGCAGATTTAATATAGAACGCGCGCGCGGACCTATGTGATATTATATGTCACCGCGCGCTCTGCGGCTTTTCTGTCGGTCGGCGGCGAGTCGCGTCGGACAAAGGCGGAAGTGTTTCTTCGATGCTCTCACTTTATGGCTCGCGAAAGAGGGTGCACACGACGGAAAATGACCGCGCGCGTTCGGAGTCGCATTGAAACGCATCTGTTGAAACGCGCTCACCGACACGGAATAATAATAATAATAATACGAGATTAGCGAACAACTTGGATCGTTTTGTTGCCGATTCTCGGCTGCGACGACGATATTGTTGCTTTTACATAAGGTACCGAATCTTTAATTGCGTTAAATTGTGCAACGAGAAATATTATCTTGCTCGTAAAAAGACACTTGGTCCGAGGTTTGTCCTCTCTCAAGTTTACGGTCTTCGATGACTTATACGAGGTGTCGTTATCTTACCTATTAGCTCGCTACATTCGTTTTTCCCGTTTCTCGTCGCGTTTAACTTTTATGCGCACTGCGTGTGTTTTTCCAAGTATTACGTCTCTTAAGCGAGCTTACAAACCGAGCTGAATACACGTAGGTTTCGGCCTTTCTCGACGACTCCGTTTCTATCTTTACAACAATTCGCCAGACGCGATGAGATATTTGGGTGTTTTTCAAATAAACGAAATAATTTTTTCTCGACACGCGTTGCGGACAATTCGCTTGGCGAATAATTACAATACGATTTTTCGCCGTTGTGTTGAGAAAAGTAGATATTTTTTTCCTGTAGTTTCTTTTTTTAATTCCTTGTTCCTAGTCACGTGCCGCTGCACAAGATGCGCATAACAAGGGGGAGGCCATCTCGCTTTCCCATAACGCGCGTTAGTTTAATATTCATAAGTTTCTACACGTGTGCACACGTGCAATTATTATTTGCGCGAAATGGGTAAAAGCATTGCGTAAACACGGCGAGAGTTCGCTGACTGACAACCTCTTGAGCCAAAGAAGTTGTTAAAGCCGAGGTTGATCGAGGAGAAGATCGATTAAGAGGATGCTGAACCGTTTTGTTGTATCAACTTACTATGAGTACAGTTTTTCGATTTTTGTCGTACTTACTGCACAAATTAGAAAACGGTTCTCCAAATTAAAAGAAAATAGTCTAAAGACTCACTGCAGGCAATAAATGT
>QVOA01017463.1:0-10714 GCA_014825685.1 Pseudomyrmex cubaensis | reverse complement strand
GTGTGTGTGTGTGTGTGTGTGTGTGTGTGTGTGTGTGTGTGTGTGTGTGTGTGTGTGTACACACTATATATATATATATATATCGGTATAATGATGAGTTGTAAGAAGATAATCTTCCATCGCAACTGACAATCTCCTCCATCATAATCTATCGTTGAGCTCGAAATCCTATTAATAAAAGTGCGTTCCAGCCTAAACGCGTGATACTTAACGGAACGACGGGTATCATCCTATATTACGATTTCCAAGCGATCGCACACGAGAAGTATCATAATATGCAGGTGTGGAAGGGTTCTCATCGATCACGGAGAGATGTGGCCCCGAACAGGATTCCCCCGTTATCTTGCACGCTTGTCCACGCGAGATAGGGATGGGATCAAGTCAATATACTCGCGAATACGTAATTTAATATCGAAGTCCGCATTCCACAGATGGAATAAAAAAAATAACAATTTAAGAGAAAGATGATTTTGTTCTTTTTTTTTCTTGTTCTTTTCAAACGCGATATAAAGCATTAATATGAACCTGGAACCAGTTTGTATCGCTGTTTGAAAACGCTTTACACAGGTTTTCGATTCCATCGCTACCGCGCGAGAACGTAACACTCTCTGAAACTGTCTGGCTTTTGAAAGAGAGTCTCTCCATATCTCTCGCTCTCTCAAAGACTTTTTGACATTTACAAATTGCTGTGAAAAGACTCGTACATTGTAAGCACCGATAGACGTTCGTGTCACTTTGTGATACGGAGATCTCGCGAATGCACGATATATGTATGTTGAATTCTCTTGATGCAACAGGCGATTCACACAGTGCGAAGCGAGAACCGCTGGATCGTTTGTCTTCCGGCATGATGACGTGGAAATTGAACGATCACGTTGCAAGCCAGACTGAACCGGAGGGAAGATTCTGGCATCGCAGCTTGGATTTACTATGTTTGTAATGATTGCACGTCGTTCGCCATCACGTAACATTTATGTGTGTATCTATTCGCTCGCGCGGAGTGTATTTATTCCAGAGTTCGTTGAAACTTTGAAACTTTAATCTGTTAAAAATCTTTTTTTCTTACTAATCTTTTCTTTTTTTAGTTCTTTTAGTGATATTTATTAAATGCATCGAGAGAAAGAGAGAGAGAAATATCTTAGTTATTAATTTAAATAGTGGTGTTTCTACTTGCTCGCAAAACACAAAGATATTTGAGTTCGAGTGTTCCACAAACATATCAAGTTCTTCACAGGTATGTTGATCGATTCTCTTGAATCTCTATCTCTTAAGGCAATATATGTGCTATGCATAAAAACAGCAGAATATGAATGAAAAATCGTGAGAAAAAATATAGCCGGGAGATGGAGACTAAAAAGAGTGAGATGGTCGAAAAAATTTTCGACGAAGATCCAATTAAAATAACCAGTAGTCAGGAAACATCGTTTGGCAGAGCATAACGAGAACTAAAAAGAAAAAGACAAAAGGCAAAAGAAAACATCGCAGTTATATAAAGGGTTCGTCCTCCAGGAGATAGGCGCGAGGATATACAAAGCAGCATTAAAATATCACGGTGTGTCTGGCAGAAAGAATCGCGCAGTCAATAGCTGACATGAAAAATATCGTAGCATTCGCTAACGTACGATCGCGCTCGTGAGTTAATTGTATTCTTAGAAGAAAAGATTGTTTCTAACAAAATGTTATTTTTACTACAAATAGTAAGCATCGCGATATTGCCGACGCTTTGTCTTATACTGTTTTATAGCATTAGAGTCTAAAATCAGTTCATCAAATCAACTTAAATCTGTCAAAAAATTTATAATTCCGAAATGGTTATTACGATTAGAAACTAGCGGCGCATTGCCATACGCCGTTAGCAGAATAATATTATTATAATCTATGTCTTTATTAGCTTTATTTGTTTTCACAGATATTAATGACACGTACATTCGCGATGAATATTTGATTATTGCGCGAAATATTATATATAAGCGACTATTTCACTCGATTGAGTGTCATCTAATCAAGACGCATAAGACGATTTTGCAAACAATTACAAATTGTCTACTTTATCTAGGAATCAAAGATACTGGTGAAATATATGGTAATTATGCATTTTAAATCGGTGAGGTGACCTAAAATGCATATTTACTAAATTTAATATAACTGATAAAAATTGTTTTTTTTTTCGCTACGCGAGCACGATTCTGATAAACAAAAAAGACGCGCTTACGGGGGGCAAGTTTTTTCATTTTGGATAATACTCTATGAAAAAAACAATTTACCAGCTAGATGGAGTTGTTTATATTTAAACTGACGAATGCTTAAATATTCTGTAACATTTGAGCGGAAATAAACAGTGTAATTGGTCAAAAGAATAATTACACGTTCTATTTGCATAAAATAAGATTATTAATAGCTGCAAAAACATAAAAATCATTATATATACGATATTCCGATTAATATATATAGGTGGAGAGCGAGATACAGTGAAAATTACACATGTGCGAGACGGCCTGATGAAAAACTTGATCGGAAGACTATTTTTGTAACATGAAAAGTATCGACTCGTACTCGGCTCTCGATTACAAATTCATAGAAAATTATGCTAATAGTATTTGAGTGAAATGACTTGAAGGACCGACAGCTTTAGTCTTAGACTCTTCGCGCGTCAGGTTCGGCAAAAGAACTATATCGACTAACTTCGATTCGTCGCTGTTCACGCGCATAATTGTGCATGCCAAACAAAAGTGCGAGCAAGAGCGTGTTTGTCCGTTGCGGAACGCTCGTGATTCTTTTCCGATGAAGATGACAAATAATTTAATATATTCAAACTGCTCTGAGTTGAGAGTACGGCGCGCTTATCTCGATTATGTCGAGCTTGCGGGACGGAAAGAATATCTTCGCTCTTCCCTATATATATAATCATTATAATCTGTGATTTTCATTATCATTATGTTTATTTATCATTATGTTTATTACGACACGTACTGTCAGGCGAACGTAAGAGTGCCAAAACTAATTTTAATATAATTTCCATCGTAATTACGTCAACAGCTGTTCATTATTGATTTGAGCTAGCGTAATGGCCATACATGGCCATTTTCGTTTGGTTGCTACACTAGCTAGACCTAGAGCATCCGGTCGAATAATATACACGCTTCTTACTTCTTCGTACGTCTTATAAAATCAATCATGAAGCTTATAACAATCTTGGAATACGTTGATGCAATGCTCCAATAAAATATGTCGAATAAAACTACACTAAAACTGTTTATGCACTGATTAAAAAATCTAACTTTATTATACTAGGTATTCTGTAACTCTCAAAGTTTCTTTCGTGTTAAGTTTTTTCGACAACTGGTTTTATATTATATATATGTATACATATAAAAGCTATATATGAAATTTATATATATAATGCATATATACGTACAAATCAATATATGTACAATACAAATATGTATACAAATACATATAAACAATGTTTTTTCTATAAAGCTATCTCAGACCTTTATCTACCCGCAAAGATCTAAAGATACTTATGTTAACAATTTCAATAAAAAAGCGCGCGAGAGAGAGAGAAAGAGAGAGAGAGAGAGAAAGAAAGAAAGAGAGAAAGAGAATCTTTGGTAGATAATAACTAATTTTGATAAATTTTTAAAACTAAAAGAAAAAAAATTATACGTGCGATATATTGAGATATTTCTTTCATCGTATAAATCACAACGTTCTTTCATCAATGGGAATAATCTCATTAATAAAACCGAGCGTTGTGTATTTTTTTCGTCGATTGGTTCGATCTTTCAAACCGCAAAAACACTGATATCCAGAGATACTTTTAAAGTCACGTGTTTAACTGCACTAAACTAGAAACCTTTTGCATCTATCTTGGCAACGAAAAGAATTCTTGACTCTTTCTAACAAATGTGAAACGAAAAAATCGTAAAAGCGTTATTGTTCACTTTCTATCGTGCATTTGATATTTTGTCTTTCCGAGATAGGAAATTGTTAATTAAACTGTCACATTCTAAAGCCGCGTGGTTAAGTGATTTATGAAAAATAATAATAAAAATATTGATAAAAATGAAAATATTATGTTTTTGATAGTCTTGCGTTGCTGTTCACATCACGTTTGTTCGTAACATTACAAAGAAATGGTCAAAACAAAATTGCAGACCCGAGAGAAGAACTTTTGGAAGATATGGTAACAAACCGTGGTAACGAATCATTCTGCTATCTAAATCTCTACCTGCCGCATGTCGAGAACCGCTACGTCGTTTTCTAGTGTATCTCTTCCGATCACACGTTCCGAAATGTCAGAACCGTGACCTCCATTATTTCTGCACACACACACACACGCTATCTATTTATCTCTCGCCATCATATTCTATATCGCACGTGTGCGGTTCCTCCGTATTACCCTTCTTCCGAGCCGTGCAGTTCACGAGCTTGTCTCTTTTATCCCCGTTTTTTTTTTTTTTGTTTTTGTTTTTTTTTATGTATCTCAAAACCTCTCTTCTCCTCCAGTTATGTCTCGGTAAGCCATATTTCGGTCTGCCGCGGGAATTTAATGAGCAGATTGTTATCGCAATATACACCGAGTTATATTCACATGAGTCATTTCTCTGGTATAACTGGCATATGTTGTACAGCTCACACCGTTACACACATTCACAACGATTTTTTTACAAAATATAGCATCACGTGATTCGCTTCCGAATTAGTTTCGGAATGTTGCTACCTTTAATCTCACGCTGATTTCAATAACAAGTATATTTACTATATCTCAAAATATTTTCTGCCATCATTTCTTAGAACACACATATATTTAGAATATATAAGTCACGAAAGAGATAGGCTAATATTATAGAACATTAATCTTATATAATTATAATGATATATGCAAATATTCAGCGTTATTATTGATAATAAATACATGTACATACGATATATCATACATGCGCCGTCAGAGAAAATGTAATAATTGATGAAAATATTTTAGTGATGACGTTTCTACTTTTTCTGTTATTTGCCTATACATATTTGCGTTATTTTTTATTTGCAAATAATAAAGAGCATTCTCTCTATCTGATGAACTAAACTTTCTCCACTGCCAATTCGCGTAATAGCGATTTCGAGAAGAAATGACGTCTTCCGATTGGTAATAAAAGGTCGTACCTTGAATTAAGCGCTTCGTTAAGCTTGAGCCTTCGATTTTATTGCGTTTGCCCGAGCACGTCAACGTGCCGTAAAGTCCATAGGCATGAAGTACGTATACATGTACCTATATAGAGTATGTTGTGAATATACTCGCAAGCACACAGGCAGGCATACACCACTCATCTCAATAAACCGTGGTTTATTCGCCGTCCCACATATTATGCGACACGACGCATTCGTCATCAAGCCAATCTTAATAAACAATCGAACCTGTTCGAACTCGCACATCGATTACAATTTCGTGGAACTTAGCAAAATAAATCTGTAGCCGCGCACGAGATTTTGCGCGCGCACGCAAACACTTTTACATTATGTATTGTATATATCTTCTACACATTTCTTCCCCCTCCTTCTTTCTCTCCTTACTAGAATACACTTCTCTTTCTTTAAAATAATTATTTTAAAATTACAAAGTTTTACTGGAAATAAGATTATTTTATTATAAATATATCTGCTAGTAGTGTGCGCTAATTTCACTAAAAGTGAATGACGTCGTGCGCCGATGTAGTTTTCATTATGCAAATGGGAATATTCGCGAATGTTTACACAGAAGTTAAACCGATCATCGTCGACGATGATCATCGTTGTGGGTGGCCAGAGGCAGATCTACAGCAGTAGCAGAGAAGCCGAAAGTATCCTCTTCGTTTAGCATTTTCTCTCTTTCTTCTTCCTCCATTCTTTTCTTTTTTTGTGTGTCTGATCAACGAATGTACTACCGACCAACTTACAAGCGTGTAATTATTCTGTCAATGTGCCAGATTTTCAAGTTTCTCAAGAGCCTCGCTCGAGATACGCTTTGGATTGATTGAGAAATCTTTTCTGTCATTGAGGTACTTGTTAGTGTTGTCTCTCTCCAATTTTGTGCTGTTCCATCAACGATTTCTGCCATCAAGTCACGAAGTGACTTGCACAATTCGTTTGACATTACTGCGCGTATGTAAAAGCACAACTTTAATATTCTCTCGCTGACAATAGAACAATAGATTCTGTGCAATGTGAGTCAAATGACCGAAGTTAAAAGAATACGATACTACGCTTCTATTAATATATTTAATGTAAAGATCAATATAATTTTATCGACATATTCATACTTTTATTGTTTGACATATTAAGATAAATTTTGTGAAAATAGTTTTTGAATTGTAAATTATCTCTTCTGAAAACATGATTTATCTCAATTATTCAAGTGTAACACTTTTGCAAAAATTTGTGTCCTTGCGTGGGATGTTTCGGAAGGTTTAGCGAGAATCATACTTTGAAAGACATTTAGTGTTTTGTCTCGTCGGGGCGTGCAATCGATAAAGCGATCCGCACTTTCTTTTACCGGTCGCATAAACATAGGCGCTTCTTTCGATATAACGAACGGATCAAGAACTAGAGGAGAAATAAGAAAGGGCCGATATTTTAATGCGCAGCTATAATATGATAATACGCCAATGTATATATGCGATGTATGTATATAGGTTCATGTATGATAATTTGGCGAAACAAAGCTGCATTGTCGAGATATAAATTGAATCGCTTTTCTCCTCTCTGTCTCTTCTCTCCCTATTCCTTTTTTCTTATATCGTTCTCCACCCACCCTCTCCCACTCTGATTATTGGAAGAAACGCCCACCGAGGAGAGGGATACGTTCACTGCTCACTTCAATACTATAACATGGAAACTTTTCTCTATTCCTAAACGTATGTACGCGTTTAAATTTTAAGTATTTATTTAAGCAAATTAATACAAATGACTGCTGTTGATAGACCTTTTTGCCTACAATTAATCAACATTTTTCACTAATATTTTCTATAATAATTTGAATAATTGGCGTATAAATTAATATTAATTTGCTCAAAGTTTTATTTATTTTAAAAAATTTTTTTCTTCTTTGAGAATAATGAAACTATTCATCGATCTCCTTATCCACAAAAGGAAAAAAATTGTTAAAAATTATTTGGCGGTTATAACTCCGGTCGAATATGTCAGAGAGAGAAAGAGAGAGAAAATTACGCGAAAAAGTTTTATAGGTCAGATTCATCGGTTTTCGATATGTGTGATAACCATGGTACACACAATACTATCGGTGGCCAGTTTGCGTTGCACGCATTTTCTACGTGAATGTACAGTCCTGCGCTTTAGTAGTTCTTCTCCACGCTAATCCATGCAAAATTACACAGCTAACGCTCATCTTTGATGTCTCTGCCGCGACAAAACTTGTCTCGTATTTTTACCGATTAACCCTCTTTCGTTGGCCTGATGCTAAGTTATGAATTTCCGGCGATTGCTCACGAAGACTCCGCCTGCTTATAGTATTATCTGCTGCGTAGTATGTAGGAGTAAATCTTTTTGCTGTCCCTGGCTGCAACGATTTTCTGATAAAAGCAAATTATTTAAGAAGAGGATACTAATTTGCATATTTACTAATACCTACTATCTTAAGACGTATATCAATTTTGCTCAAGTAACATTTATAAATATACACGTAGTAGAAGCATTCTAATAATTACACAGCCGAACAAGAATTTACATTGTAGCGCAAATCATTCATTTCTACATACAAAGCAACAAAACACAGTAAAAAAAAACCAAAAAAAAAAAGAATTCTGCGTACGTATACAACATAGCTAAGAGTGAAAGCATAGACTGAACAAAATGAATGAGACAACTTTACGCAAGGCAAGAATCTCATAAAAAAAATTAGACTTTTAAATTTGTTTCTGTTTCTGGTTCACGTATGTACGCGCTGTGCGGTCGTATAAACTGCGCATACCGCAAAGAGCAATCAGAAAACCGCGACGAATGACGAATGTCCCGATGTCGGCAAAGACACTGTGGAAATTAGCATAATTCCTGTGTTAATTTTTAACCAGGCTGGCCTCGAAATTTCAAAATTAAACAAGCTCTCTTTTTCTTTCTTTACTGCATGCATGCGTGGGAATCCGTGCAGACCGTTCAACGATGAGACTACAAAACTGATATGTTCACGTCTAGATAATGTCACAAAATTATGCGCAAAATTATCCTTTGATCGAGTAACTCGTACACTCTTATTTCATGTTTGCCTTTTCATCATATTCTCTAGAAAAAAGTTCTTTCAGAAGTATTTGTTAGTTTATTTCCAATTAAGCGAAAAAATATATGTATACAGTAGAAAAATTTACCATTTTATTGATCATATTTTAAAGTTTAAAATTCATATTTTTCTCCTGTTATCATGTTGTGGACGACAATTAATTGCAACATACATGGCATTTTATCGATACGTCGTATCGACCCGCGAAACAAATAAGATAAAATAGAATTTATGTGAGATACCGCAAAACTTTCTCACCCTAAGATAGGTCGCTGTATATCGCCGACGACAACGTTTCTTACTGTGGCGCGGCATCTCTAAACGCCGATCTTATCTTACATCCTTCGAGTCCGTCGATGGATCTTTTTAATTAGTGGCTAAGTATAAACGCTAGTCTTTTCCTTTCCTTAAAATCAGTGAAATCTCCACGGATAGTTTTCAGTGACCGGTAATAATTCCGGAGTCATAACATGAGAAAGTTTTTCAGCAACCAAGAGCAGACACATCAAAGTTTCACAAGTTTTTCTTGTTTCTCGCGCATCGCAGTAAAACGTTTTCTCACTACATCGAACATTAAGTTGAAAAACGAGACTATTAAACTGAAAGGTTTTTCTATCATTTAAATAAAATATCGTGCATAGAGTTCATATATATATATATACATAAAAACTCTGTATGTGTGTATGTAGAATTATTAAGTATAAAACTTGAAAAAAAAAGATAATGTATAAAAGACATGTATATAATATAATGATCCAATATATATATATGCTCTATATGTATTTAATATACATTATATATACTTACAATAATTATAAGTATAAATTATTGTAAGCGATCGATAAATATAAAAGAACAAGCATCTCGAAAATATAAAAATTGTTACATTGTTTAATCTTCTTTTTTTTACTACGCATATTCAATTTTTTCTTCCGTTTATCATCGAGACACTTAAGTTGTGCTGTATTACATGGGACAGGAAAAAATTTGGCAGTCACCGCAAAAGCGGTGCGATGCATTCCAATGCAAATAACTCCGGATCCGAGGATGCAGCGTAATCATCGCAATTTTGTTTCTCAGAAATTCAACCTGCCTATCTATTCTATCATCAGATCATTTTTCTTTATACTCGTGGCTTGATATGTTTCCTTCTTTTTGTTTAGATCGCTATCTTATCTTTAAGTATTTAAAGCATTTCAATGTTTTGTTTTCTATTCTCATCTATTGAAAAAATAACAAATTATGAACGCGCTTACTGACTATAAACTAATTAGCCAGTAGCAGCTTGTATTGCGCATGTTTTGCGGGAATTTTTTTAAAGTGATTTTTGAGTGTTTACGATTTTTCTTTTTCTTTGATTAGATTTTTTTGAATATCGATGCTTCTGAAAGATCTTTACATATCGAGTTGCGAATTAACCAAAGGTCTGACCGCAGCTTCTCCGCTCAAACATCCATTGCAACTCTATGGAGTGTTCCTGTTGCTGAACGGAAAGCTTGCAAGTGGACGCCTCTCTCTCTTTCTCTCTCCTTCTTCAGTATAGTACTTTTCTCTCATGAATGATAATTCACTGTACTGTCCCGTGCATACAAGGTTGCAATTTTTACTCGCCCCGTGCAATCGCAACAGTTGGTCTTATTTCCTTTCTCAATGCTTCTCTCTAGTGTCCGACAAAACTTTGCATGACATTAACGACACAATTACCCACATCGATTCCATCACGCAAAAGAAAAGAAAATGTTAGCTAAACTTAAAGTTTAATAAGATTAATTAATATTTTACACAAATTTAATGTAGATTCTTTCTTTAAAAATTACAATGTTTTTACATATACAGAACTATTTCGTTTTTCGTTGTTTTATACGTTTATATGTGCTGACAATACGATTTAAGCAAAACATAAGATCTTTAATTACTTACCGCTAGTTGTAACGATAGATAGCTTTATTTTAGGCTGGTTGGAGCGATGGTCGTCGGTGCAGCTGTTTGCAGTCGTATCTCTGGTTTGACAAGAAGTCAGCGTGAGTTGTGCAGAAAAGCGCCATACACTATGCCGGCAGTGGGCGAAGGCGCCGCGCTGGGTTTACGCGAATGCCGTCATCAATTCAGGCATCACCGCTGGAATTGTTCCCACGTTCAGGTTCAACTTTCCAACGATCAGGTCTTCGGCCATGTGGTAGTGATAGGTAAGTATTGTCATCCCCATGTCATCGCATTTAATATTTATCACACTGTAATACCTATATTTTATTTACTACACGTGTAATACATTTTAGATGTTATTGTGTATGTACTTATATATATTTTTTATACCCTTACAGAAATGTATTACTAGTAAAGCCAAAATATTACTTATTTTAAATAATAAAATCACTGATAAGAGCTGTTTAACAGTGATTTTATTACTTAAAATAAGTAATATTTTGGCTTTACTAGTAATACATTTCTGTA
>QVOA01017462.1:0-10706 GCA_014825685.1 Pseudomyrmex cubaensis | reverse complement strand
TTAAAGTATTATTGTATTTTACCTCCGTGATTCTATATTGCATCATTTCATCGAAGTATTGTGAAATGCTAACAGATAGCAGTACTAGTGGCCCATATAAACATGGCTGACTAGGCTTCATCTTTTTTCGACAATGCTCCCTCCTTTACCTCCGTGGAAAAAACCGACAAACCGCTCGTAGTTGTCAACGTGCACCACCGTGAACGTAGCGCTGGTGAACAAGGCGGAAAAGCGTAAACAGCAAAAGTGAGCCGTGGCTGCTCTCAGTCTTCTCCGTGTGTATAATTTGATATACATATATATATTTAATGTATACATATTACATGTATGTATAGTCGCCGCCAAGTCTATCAAACCGCTATGCTGTGCGAGATTGACAGTATGATCGGCGCGTTTTCTGACAGCTGACAGCGAAAGAGCGTCCCTATGATGCCAGGTGACACGCCGCCACTCTGATTTTCAAAATATAGATTGAATTTGAGCAGAGATGCAAGGCATTTGCGAGAACATTCGCACGGCGATCGAATACGGACGTACTGACATTATCAGGTCGCTTTTAGACGCATGTACGTAAGATGTCGATATGTGCGATACTTTTTGTCGTGATGTAAAAATGTTTTTTTTTTTTTTAATGGTAAACAGAAATATTATACATCGATTTTTCTTGTATTATCATTATTATTACACATTATCTATGTTATTCAACTTTAAATACTTAAACTCACATTAGTAATGTTTTTTTTTTTTCAGGTGAAAATGGTAATGTAACGGATGGTATTACAAAAGATAAGATATTGAACCAACCGGTCTTGGAAGAAGGAACTTTTTTATCATACGCTTCTAAGGTTTGCAGTAAATTCTTCTAATTTGTTTTGTAATTTTTATGTATTTTGTGATTTTTCCAGTTCTAATTTTTATGCCGCAGACCAATCAAGCAGATATTGTGCGAACTCTCTTGAGCTGTGGTGCTGATCCAGCTGTTCAGAATGCAAATGGCCATAATGCGGTTGATGTTGCCTCAAGCGATACAATAAGACGAATATACATAGAGGAACTCTTGCGAGCAACAGCTGCTTCTGAGTATGTAAATATTTTTACAATCGGTTTTGAAGTTTTCTTTTTAACATCACAAGAGATCATGCATTGATTGTATCATTTGTGTTTTAATTGACATTATAAAAAACATTTTTTATAGGACAGACAGAGTAGTGCAGTTGTTGGATGCAGGATTGGATGTTAATTCATGGGACTCACCAGATAGTAAAAACACACCTTTGCACTGGGCGGCGTGTTATGGGAATAAAGAAATTATCACATGTTTACTTGGTAATATATGCATATTTTAGATTCCATGTTGGATCTAACAATAACAATTTATCATTGGGATTTATTTGTGTAGATAAGGGAGCCAGTGTAAACGCTGAGAATGGCTGTGGCGCAACACCGTTACATGATGCGGTAAATCGCGGCAATGTGTCCATTTGTCAGGCATTATTACAGGCTGGTGCGAATCCTCTCGTACGAGCTACCAAAGGGTGAGTTACTGATGTTGTTTTCATGTGTCTATATGATAAGCATATTAAAAAGCGACTTCTCTTTCAGAACATTCACAGGAAAAACACCATACGATCTGTCCAGAAAGAAACAATCTTTACACTGTCTCGTGCAGAGGTTCGTGTCAAACTTTGTGTTGAACGAGAACGAAACGATGCACAGTCCTGCAACTTCATACACAGAAACGAACTTTTGTCAAAAAAATCTCGTGAACAACATGAGTCAGTTATCAATCGAATCTAATAAGTCTTCGGATCCGATGTACGATGTGCCTTCGCGTGATACGGGCAAGGAGAGTCCGAATAAATGTAGCGCCGACAAAGGAAGTGTCTACAGTTTATTGTGGCCGCAACCGAAGGCTATAATCGAATTAAAAAACTTCACGGCGCCATTTATAGCCGGAAAAGAGCTTCTTATATCAATAATTCAGGTAACAGTTTTATCTCTCAGAAATATCAGATATTTAATCTTATTTTTAGTTTTGTATTGATTTTATATTTGGTTGTTCTTAAGCGGATCTTACTGTGCGTGTATATACATGTAGTAGATGTATAAATATAAGTACCAATTATTTTATAGGGCAGTGAATCTGTACATAGAATATTAGATGTATGGGAGGTCAGTAGAACTCATTTGCTGGAGCTGGGTCATGACGTGAAGATCGGCGAGGTGCAACCTAGTTGCGGCAAACTTCTCAACGACAATACAATAGAGTGTATCGTGAATAAGAGCTTATTTAATAACGCGGACGGCTATCAATTGCATATTACGCAAAACTCGGTCAAAGTTAGCGCCGGCAGTTTGGCGGGTTTGCATTACGCCGTCTGCACGTTCGTGCAGATTCTACGTCTAAGCAAGAATCAGAGTAGTAGCTCGGAAGTGATCGAGATCGAGCCCGTTCTTATAAAAGACGAGCCGAAGTTCTCGCATCGCGCTATATTGTTGGATATTTCGCCTAGAGGACGCATACCGACTTTAGATTATCTGCTGCATACCATCGACTTGCTGTCGTCGTTCAAGATCTCGCATTTACACCTGTTTTCCAGACTCATACCTAACTGTGATTGGCAGCTTTGTTATTCGAAGTCCGAAATGGTGACTCTGGATAGATACTGCAGGTATGTTCTTCATAGATGATTACATCATCTATAAAGTTGAATAAACAATTGCTAAAACCAATGAATTTTTTCAGAGATCGTCATCTAGACATAGTTCCGACGCTAGATGTAGATTCTAACGTCGGTCAGCATCATCTGGCGCAGATGTGGCCTATATTTCAAGAATTGCTCGCAGTATTCCCTAGTTTAAATTACGTTCACGTCGGTCCGCGATTAGCCAGTTTATTAGTGCAGCCCGACAACTTCGATTTGAACGTGTCTATCAGCGAAACAATCGAAACAGACATGTCGGAAGTATTCAAGTCGTACTCGTGCCTTCAGGAACTCTGGCATGTTCTCAATCTGAGCTCGAGCACGACTCTGCTATTGTGTTCCAACGGTTTACATTCCAAACCCGACTTTCACAATATTCCCAACAATATTATTCTCGTCGAGTATGGATTTCAGGTAATATTGAAGTTCTTCCAATATTTTTTAGCGATGTATTAACAGCAAGATGAATAACTTGCACAAAATGCGCGCGACATTTAATAATATAAAAATCTGTTGCAGACTGACTATGACTTTTCTGAATGGACGGAAGCATTTAGATTGGCGGGTGGTAATGTTCTGCCAAGCTCCGGCACAGCTAGTTACAACAGTTTAGCGGGATGTCCGGCGTCAACGTACGCCAATACAAGAAACGCAATAAAAACCTCTCTAGAGCAGAACTCGATCGGAATTGTTGTCTCGCATTGGTCGGGCAGCCATCACCTCACACCACATCCTTTCGCGTGGATCGGTTATTTGGTAGCGGCTGGTTTAGCGTGGAATCCACTGACTGAAATAGACTTAGATCCCGACGACAATTATGATGTTCCTGAATCGTGTGCATCAGTTAGGTAACAATTGACTTTAATCGTTTTTCTATTTACATACATTATATATTGTACACTGTATATCTAAAATGTTCAAGTTTGTTTTACAGGGAAAAATGTATTACAAAATTATTAGACATACACGTGTTTCAAGATTCGGAATATAAGATTGGTAGTGCGATATTGGAACTGGGACGTCTGGACACGCTGGTATTAACTTTAAGTAAAAATCAAGCGACTAAAGACCTACAGCAAATACCCGATAATCGCGGATCCACGTTGTACAGACTATTGACCGACCCGGATAACGTAAACTTGGAATATCTTTCGGCTGATCTGTTTGCCGTAAGTAAATTCATTTAATCAGTTTCTGAAATACACGATAAGATACAACTGTGTAACAAATGTGGAATGCTTTGCTCTTTGCAGAAACTGACAAAGCAGATCAAGCGGATATCTCACTCCTTGTACGAGGCGAATCTGTCTTCGAAGTTTGCATCGATGGAAATACAGGAATTGCAGTTGACCTCTGATCTCATGTTGACTGCTTGTAAGATCGGCAGAACACTGATCGGAGTTGGCGTGAATCCGAACAGTAACATGGGCCTTGCGGTTATAAATCTGGGAGTGTGCAACTTACCGCCGATTTTCCGAACCGACATAGCGAACAAGATGTTGGCTCACATAGAGCAATACAAAGGGTCCTGGCTGCAAAGACACTTGCCGCAGGGCCTTCAGAGCTCCTTGTTAGTTCTAACTAGCGCACTACATAGATTCGTGCCAGAAACGTAAATTTCTTTTTAAGCAGATTTTATTTAAATCCAAATATCTTGAGGAATATAAATGTTTAAAATACTTCTGCCAGATGTGTTTTTAAACTTTTGTATTGTTCATGATGGTTTAAAAACCCTGCAGCGCGCATGTATATGAGAAATAAACTATAACATGTGCAGGATTGTAGAGAAAATGTGAAGAGCCACTACCTATGTTGAGAGCAATATGTACTTGTAACTTTGTATAATAGCGTACTATATACATCATAATTTGCTACAAGATATATCGTTTCTCAATGTCTGTCAATAGCGAGAAGGAAAATGACAGCTTTGTTATAAAAACAAATTCTGTTTAGGCGGTATAAAAAGAAAAATGTTCCTTTTTTTTTTTTTTATCAAATACAGAAATACTGATTATTACGCTTATTGTCTATTGTATAATAATCTCATCAAGCCATTGTTATTGATATAAATAATTATACATTGTTTAATTGAGTATATCATTTTATTTTCATACGGACATATGTGCAAATGCAGATTTCAAAATTATTTTGCATTGAACTCTAATATATATATATATATATATTTTTTATAATACAGATATACACAGATTTGATACAATATCGTAACATCATACATATATATATATATATATATATATAAAATACATACAATAAATATCTTTCAATTTATGTAATATATAATTATTACAATAAATAACTTGAAAATTTTTCATCATACAGAAACACATGGAAGCTTTCTTTTTTATATACAATATTATCTCATATTATCTCGAAGGACTACATTATCTGAGGATTTGCTCATTGCAAGGAAACTAGCTTCAGCTATTTTTATAGCATAGGAATTCGAGTTTAGGTTTAGGTATGACTATACACAAAATTTTATGACACGGAGCATAATTATCTTACGAAGCAATAAAAGTGCGAATGATATCAACCCTTTGCACTCAAAAGGTGACTCTCACACATGGATTTGATGCCGCAACTCGAGAGGTGACTCTCGCTCACCTCTTGGTTTATCTTCGTAAAGGCCTCGAGTGCAAAGGAGTACAAGATCATTAATATACATGCCAAAATCACATTATATCACAAAGTGAAAAAAACTCAATGCAACTCTACATTAACTGAAATTTGAGTTCTACACAAATCTACTTCGAAGTTAGGTTCTATTTTTAGTATGCACATATATGTATTGATGTTTTATTTTTTATTGTTTTTAGTGCTTTTCACATTTTTAAATTTTTATTTAAATATTTTCTTTAAAAAAGTAGAATAGCTGAAATCGCACATTTAAACTAATTTGTTATCGTTATTATTTGCATATTTTTTGGTAAAGCTAGAATTTCATGGTCATCTTTTATCAGTGAAATATATAATAAACATCTTAAATGCAATTTATAACACAGACTTAATTATTTTTGTTCAGTTCTTCCAATAACTAAAATAACTTCTTATGTGATCGTCTTTGTGTTATTAATTGCGTTCATTTGACATTATAGCATCGTTGTTTATAAGATTGTTTTTGTGTTGTTGATTCCATCCACCCATTTCCAAATCTTGCTTGCGTGACATTTCTCTCTCAAGTTTCTGTAATCTGTAAAATTCATCGATTTCAAATTGATACTTGGGCGCCGTTATGCCGAAGAAGTTTGCCAAACATTCCCCAACGTAATCGCAGCCGTCTAACATTTTTGAACTAATCGTTGTGGTCTGATGCCACGCCCATGGTAACCAATTCATATTTTTCTACAAAATAACATGTATGTGTGTGTGTGTGCGTGCGTCACATTTTCATATTCTAAAAAATAATTGTATGTAATTTAATTACAGTATCTATTTGAGCTACGGATTTTTCAGGTTTTGGTGCGTCAACCTCATCTTCGGATGAATATTCCTCCAATACGCCATCGGAAAATTGTAGCACTCTTTTTGGTTTCTTGCTTAATTTATGTTTGCACTGTGTATAAAAATATTGTTTAACGAATTAAATAATTAGTACACACAAATAATGTGCAATAATTTATGTGGAACTTTCTATAAAAATGTCTACGTGTAAAGAAGTTTAAACCAGGCTAATTAAATTATTTAATAATAAAGTATAAAAAATAAATCACAAAGCAAACTACTAAATGTATACATATATATAAGGAACAGGAATTAGAAATAATAAACACATTTATGATTTTCAGCACGTGGTTTCTTATCGAAATAATTTAAACGGATCGATTTAAATGACAAGAAAAGTGTTTTAAAAAACGTTCGTTGCACAATTAAAGGTTAAGTGAGAGTTCAAATTTGTCATATCTATATATCAGCAATCAGCAATACCTGAGTTTCTGTGTCCGAGCTCTCCTGCAGCGCGACATCGCTTAGGTCGCAGGCGTCGTCCTTTTCGGCTGGCATTGTCGGTCGTATCTTGCAGTAAACAAAACCTTTTCGTCGGTTCTTGATAATCCTCGATAACGTGCCGAACAAGCTTCCCCTCTCTCTTCGCTTGGCATTTAAATTACTCACTTGGAATGAACGATGGCGAAAAGCAAACGATCGCGTCGACTGATCGCATCCTATTGGTAGTTTTTCCGTTACGTCGTCGTCGTCAAACGAAGACATGCTCGCAACGCATACAAAAATGTTTTTAAATACGTCTCTTCCTTTGCGCTCGAAATTTTCATTCTGCAATTGATTTTACGCGAATTCTTTTCCTTTCTTTTTAATTCATCCGATAACTGCATCGTGCATGCGCAGATGCAAACGAACGGCCGGATAACTGTATGGGAGTGGGTTGAAGAGCGATTTAAAATAAATAACATTTCTTGTAGAAAGAAATAGATACTAGTTTACGATATTTATTTTACGCGAGTAATGATCATCAATCGTTTTCTTGAGATATAAAAAATGAGAAAGAGACAAGATTGTCCTATTTAAATGTAATGTATGCGTGTATATACATATTGTGTTATAAAATGTCAGTGTTATAATTTCCAATTTAAAAAAATCTAATTAAACTATAATAATTTATAGTATTGTTATAAGAAAGACAGACACAGAGAGAGAGAGAGAGAGAGAGAGAAAAGATACAACGGTCGATAAAATCATATCGCTCTGCACTCTTATTGGTCGACAGTGTCGATCCTGAGTGGGAATCGACTCTCGATTGCTCGAGTTAAATCAGAATGAACATGACCGAACCCCATTCTGATAGCTGATGTCGCCCGATGGCGACGTCCTAGCGATCGACAGTGGCCAACGTCTCAGACTTCAAGTCACGTCAGAAATTCGTGTGAGATGCGACAGAGCGGGTGAGCTGTGGATGAGCTGTCTCAAATCCTGAAGAGTGAAGTTTCTACAGTGCCTCGCGTCGTGTGCATTAACATCTTGCCATTGTTAAGAAGCGTTCACGACACGAACGGGTCCTTTAAAAAACTATGTGAGCGCGAGTGTCGTGTTTCGAGACTTCTGTCCCCAAGTGACGAAGCGGGATCACCGTCATCATGTTTCATCACGAGTACGAGAAACGGCTGGTGAAGCCGATCACGACCGGAATAACGAGCGGCGATGGCAGCCCGAGTGTCGTGCCTAACAATTACTTCTCGCCGTCCGTCTATTTCTCACCCACGAAGACGTCAACGTGCAACAACAGCTACGACCGTTTTATACCGACCCGCTCGGGCAACAACTGGCAAACCACGTTCTCGATGATCAGCGAGAACAGCAGAGGCGGCCTGGTGGCGAAGAAGACTCGAGAAAACGGCGAGGGTAATCGCGACGGTATCGCGTACTCCTGCCTGCTGAAGAACGAGCTGCTCGGTGCGAGCATAGAGGACGTCAAGTGCCCGTGCGAAGAACGCAGAGTGCTGTCACCACTGGTAACCAAGAACCTTTTCAAGTATACCACACCCACCAAGGATCGCAGTTTGCTCGACCAGAGCTCGCCGTATTCCTTGTCACCTCTCAGCGCCAAGAGTCAGAAGTTACTGAGATCACCCAGAAAGGCAACTAGAAAGATTTCTAGAATACCCTTCAAAGTTCTAGATGCCCCAGAGCTGCAGGATGACTTTTATCTGAATCTGGTTGACTGGTCCTCTCAGAACGTGCTCAGTGTGGGTCTGGGAAGCTGTGTCTATTTATGGTCAGCATGCACCAGTCAAGTAACAAGATTGTGTGACCTCTCCAATGACGGTAATAGTGTCACCTCTGTTGCCTGGAACGAACGTGGTAATCTGGTGGCGGTGGGCACGCATATGGGTTACATACAAGTGTGGGATGTTTCTGTCAACAAGCAGGTAAGCAAGTTGCAAGGCCACAGCGCTCGAGTGGGAGCCTTGGCCTGGAACACAGAGGTTCTTTCATCCGGTAGCAGAGACAGACTGATACTTCAGAGAGATGTCAGAATACCGTGTGTGGTCGGAGAACGACGTCTAAGTGCTCACCGACAAGAAGTGTGCGGGTTGAAATGGTCCCCGGACAATCAGTATCTGGCATCAGGCGGCAACGACAATCGGTTGTATGTATGGAATCTGCACTCTCTGTCGCCTGTTCAGACGTACACCGAACATCTGGCGGCTGTCAAGGCGATTGCCTGGTCGCCCCATCATCACGGACTGCTCGCATCGGGCGGCGGCACTGCCGATCGCTGCATTCGCTTCTGGAACACCCTGACTGGTCAACCTATGCAGTGCGTCGACACCGGTTCGCAGGTTTGCAATTTGGCGTGGAGCAAGCACAGCTCGGAGCTAGTCAGCACTCACGGTTATTCGCAGAATCAGATCCTCGTGTGGAAATATCCGAGCCTGACGCAAGTGGCCAAACTCACCGGTCACTCGTACCGGGTGCTCTATTTAGCGATGTCGCCGGACGGCGAGGCGATTGTCACGGGCGCCGGCGACGAGACTCTCCGTTTCTGGAACGTCTTCAGCAAGGCGCGCAGTCAGAAAGAGAACAAATCTGTTCTGAATTTGTTTACGAGTATTCGGTAAACAAATCGGACAACGGATTGTAGACCGGAGAATCGAATTTTGTCTTTTTTATTATGTATTTTGTACATACGCATACATATATACATCATTGTCACCCCCCAATTCCCCCCAAAAAATAACAATGGCACTCTAAACAGATGACCATTATATATTATGATATATATAATATATATACGTAGAGAAACGTATCGATACAGCTGCGCTAGTAATGTTAAAGAAAATGGATATTTAGAGAATGACAGGTCAGAATTTATATAGAGTTAAGAAACTGTGCGTGACGTTCTCAACGTATGTTAGGATAAGTTTCGCGGTCTCTTTACACGCAGCCTCTGCAATATATGTACGTTGAGTATTTCGGTGTGCAATATTCGTTGTTTCGGTCTCTGGTGAGAAAAGGATGAAGAAAAAAATTGTGTATCCCAGAGATTTATAGCTGCGAGGTACATTTTACACTTTGTATACACTTTATATATATATATACATATATATATGTATATGTATACACTTATTTTTATATATTGTCGCTACATGATCACAGCTGTTTTTACAGAGTGTCCTGAGAATTTGTAAATGTAACATTATCGACCAATCTGGCGTCGATGTTTTGTAAATTAATTTATACAGCATCTACTCAAATTGTGAGATTGAGCTTTTGAAAACTTGAAATAATCATAAAAGAATAATATAAAAAATAATATAATTATTAAAAATGTTGTTATTGTTATGCGAATCGATTGTTTAAATGGTCTTTTTGTTGATGATGTGAGTAGAAGATCCAAATTAATGATTGCGATATATCGGAATTGTTTGAAATCGGTTTTTTGGAAAAACATAACTAACCACGAAGGTGTGCGCACGTTTTTCTTCTAAACAAAAGTATCGTCTATAAGTGAGATCTTTTGTGAATACTGGATATTCTTTCGTGTATATTTGAATTATTATTGCGAATTGTTCTAGAATTTAGAAGGTCCAAATTTAACTTTCGAATCTCGTAAAAGTATACTATATATAATATACATATACTATACATATACTATATATACTATATATAATTTATTTAAATGTGTATATATTGTATTATTATAGTGTTTAAGATCGAGTAAATTTCGGTTTTTTTCACAAAATATATATATATGATTTAATGACGACTAAAGCTCTCTCCAAAAAATCGACTCCAGAATCTTTCAAACATTTTCAATAGAATTCAATTCAACTCACTCTGGGACACTCTGTATAACGCCTCTGTGCGTTTTTTCATATTGTATTTTGTACTATATAATTGTGCTACAACATGTTTTGTGTACGATCTATATTTTTTTTGCTGCATCTTTGATATATCTTCAAGAATTTCTCAATTTGTAGCGATAATAATGTACTTTGTATTTTTTTTTTTTTTTTTTTTAAATTT
>QVOA01017461.1:0-10706 GCA_014825685.1 Pseudomyrmex cubaensis | reverse complement strand
ATAATTATATCCTCTAAAAAAAAAAAAAAAAATAAATAAAAGAAAACACGCAGCAAAACGAGGAAACTCGAGGACACGATCTATATCTCTGTTCGATATTGCAGTCGATTAGCGCGACGCAAGATGCCGATGCGATCGATAGCTCGGTGTTGATGAAGGCTGTGGTGTTTTACGTGAACGCATTGGCAGAAGCGTTTATCCCCTGCTTTTGCGGGGAATATCTCAGTGCCAAGGTCGTACAATTAAAAAAAAATTTTTTTAGTTAATTAAATTTAACTCTTAAGCTTGATTGATATTGTGTAGAAACGTCATAATCTACATTTCACGAAATTCTATATATTATTTATTCGGTTATATTTTATTCGATAATTTTAGATAAAGGTATTCGCTTTTTCATCATGGAAAACGCACACCTGTCTAAAATAAAAAGTTATCTTCTCTTTTTTTTTTTAAAAAAAAAGAAAAATGTTCTTTTTGTATGCGAATGTATTGCACTACATCCTTAAACAAGTATATGTGTGTGTTAAAAAACTTTTTTATTTTAAAATTTAAAAAAAAACAAGAAAATTTTGTTTATTCTTTCTGTGTGCTGTCTTGTGTATACATAATATATGTTTCAATGTCAAACCATACATCCAAACTATTGCCGCTTTCATCAAGTACAAAGTTTAATGACTTCAGTTGTTTTCGTTTGTCTCACGTTGACGATCACAACTTCTCCAGAGCAAAACGATCGGCGACACGGCGTACGAGTCCATCTGGTACAACTTTACACCGAGCGAGAGCAAGCTCATTCTGTTTATAATATTGAGATCACAAAGGCGGCTTACTATCACAGCTGGAAAAATCATGGATCTGTCGCTAGAAAGATTTACGAGCGTAAGATTCAACTGTTGAGAGTTTTTTGTTACTAAGGAAATTATTATTTTTATTTTATTATATTATAAGATAATTTTATAAGTTATAAGAAGGAAAAAACCAGAGAGCCTGTGGTCTAGATTAGAGGTGGACGTTCAAATGACATAAAACGCAGTGAATTCCGTTCATCTTTAATCTGGATCACAGGCTCTCCGGTTTTTTCCTTCTTATAATTTGTTTCTTCAAGCCTTTATTATAATATTAATCATTAATTTTATAAGATTAACTTTACGACAAATTACATAATAATAGAAATAGAATAGAAAAGTATTTATGCAAATATTTAATTGAACTTTGACATCCGAGCGATTAATTTATATATTCACTTTCTAAGTTTTTTGTTTATTATTGCATTATTTAATATTGTTTTAGATCGTAAAAGCATCTGTTTCGTATATATCAGTACTGCATGCGATGTATTAAAAACGAATCGTCGTGTTCAGTTTATTCGTACGCATATATTGATTCCTTAGGATCTTTATCGATTCAGGATCTATAAATCGACGATGATTACGTAAATCATAGGTAGATGTAGACGATGTACGAAGTTACCTTCCGCAGTCATAATAAACAATTTTGATTTTCATGATCGATAGTTGCATGTATTTTGACAAAAAATTAATTTAGTAATTTCTATATTTATTTTTTACAATTTCTCTTTCTCTCTCTCTCTTTCCTTTTCGAATAAACATATATTTATATAATCGTCAATAAAAATATCGCAAATATCTATAAGTTTACAGATGCGAAGATCTATTGTGTGGCATATCGTTCATTTGCAGTATTCGTTCATCTTTACGTCTCGAGGATTCACTTTTTACATCTCATTGTTCGCTCTTCTACGAATGCGTTATTCGTCTTTACACAGTATTTTGTTGTTTTTTTTTTTTGAAGCACAAAATAATTTCGCGATGAATTATCGACAAAAAATTCACTTTTTTCCATCCGGAAAAAAAACTCGACGCTCATTTATCTTTGAATGCTATAATCTAGTAAATGGTTTTTCTTCGCAATTTCTACGCGTATAATTATCATTGATCGGCTCGCCACTGCCTTTACGCTCTTTGTTGTCTGCGCACTTACATCAGACATTACGTCTATGAAATCTAATGGGAATGATAGACGTTCGCGACGTTTTGAGAGAAAATATGTTAAACGAAGACACAACAGCGGAGCGCACGACCACCATTAGCGAGTCGGTCGAAATGGGTTTACGTTTTATCGGAATATGGCCGCGTTGTGGTGTATACGCAAACGTCTACTGGTGGACTTACATTGTGTCTGTGGCGATAATGCAATATTTTCAATATTCATTTATTTTGGCGCACTTCAATATCAACGATCTCTCCGTCACCATAGACGGTCTGAGCATCACATTGGGCTACAGCTTGTCGTTTCTCAAGCTGATCAATCTCTGGTTCAATCGTCGGTAAGACACTCCCGCGGATAAGAAAAGTGCGTCTGTCGAAATTCGTGTTTATTTTATCAAACGTAAGAAAACGTTCTCTGTAGCAAGTTGTACGTTATTCTGGATATGATGGATAAGGATTGGTGCGACGGAATCGCAATCAATTCGGATGCGATCACAATGACGAGACACGCCGATTTGTCGCGTCAGTGCTCGAACGTGATGATCACAACGAACGCGTTGGCTGTGTTCTTTTACACGATCGGAGGACCGATACTGCGATCGATGATCAACGAGAAGAACGAAGAGGCTACAACTCGCGAGTTACCCATTAAAATGGAATTTCCCTTTGACGTCGACAGTTCGCCGGTATTCGAGCTGGTGCTGATAATCCAATTGTTTCACGATCTATCGGTAGCCTGCATCATCGCTACGTTGAACGCTTTGCTCGTCACACTGGTGAGTTTCAGTCTGATCTGATCGGATTGTAATTTCGCAATTTTAATTACCGCGCGAAATTGTGAACGTTGTAGATTTTACACGTGAGCGGTCAGATTGACATTGTGCGGCAAGGTTTGTTGGAAATTTCTCCCAAGAAACATTCGTCGAAATCTTGTTCGAGCGACATTAAAAATCTGATTAACAGACATCAAAGAATCATCGATCTGTCGGACAGTATCGAGGATCTGTTCTCGAATATCGCGTTACTGCAGTTCATCTGGAACACACTGGTTATCTGTTGCATAGGCTTCTTGATGATAATAGTAAGTCGCAATTGTGTGTGTGACGGGAGTTTTAATTGCGCACGCGGTTTCTCTTCACGAGAAAATCTAGTGTTGTAAATCAAAGCAAAGAATGAATAAATAAATATAATAAAATATTATAATATAAATGAAATATACCTTTAAACATATAAATATTATTTTCCGCTAGAAGTGTGCAAATTTATTTTTCACAAACGTGAATAAATATATTCACGCGACTTTTTGATTTGCGACATCAAATGCAAGTAATATATTTCCACGTTGCAGTCCGTCGGCACAGAGGAAGGAGCCACGGTGATAACGAAGTCTCTCATCTTTTACGTCGCGATAACTCTCGAGGCGTTCGTCTTTTGCTACGCCGGAGAATATCTCAGCGCTAAGGTCAGCGCGAGGAAGCGTAGCGACGGTAGTAGCATCGTAGAATTCTTATAGGAAAAGTTGTGCTTCTAAAAAGAAACGCATAATTATTAGACGCGATTCATCGTGGAGACTGATTACCATTGCAGAGTAAGTCCATCGGTGATGCCGCTTACGAGTGTTTCTGGTACGACCTGACGCCGAGCGAGTGTCGGATCTTAATATTTCTGATGCTGAGAGCGCAAAAACGATTGACCATCACCGCGGGCAAAATAACCGACTTGTCGTTGGAAGGTTTTACAACTGTGAGTACATATGTCACTCCATTTGATTATAAACTTGAGAACTGAAGAACATAAACAATATAAAATGACTGTCTTAGATTATGAAAACGTCCGCATCGTACGTTTCGGTGTTACATGCGTTGTATTAGAAAAAAGGTGAACGATATTGAGTTTGGGATAAGGTAAGTACGCAACAAATACAATATCGGCAGCAAAGCCGCAGATAAAATTACTGCCTTTTTGACGTCTTCGACAGATTTTACTATTGGGAATATGTAGAAGGTATTCAATCCATTTATCTTTTTTTAACGATACAAATATGGATATTCCAGGTGTGAAACCAGGATACATTACCTTCTATACATGGCGGAGCCATTATTTTCCGATATTGTTAAACAGAGAATACGTATATATTTATACATGCATTAGTATGATATTTTATGTATTAAAAAGAAAATAAATAAATTGTTAATATTTTACGTATTCAAAGTTTTATCTATACGTATATCTGAATATATGATATACTATTTTCTAATTGTAAATTGTAATTATACCTGTGAGTAATATAGACGACAGACGACTGTTTTATTTGATCTTTTTCTTTTTCCAATAAAGATGCACTCTTTCTTCTCTGCTTTTACAGACCATCGATACTGACAAAGGTGCGACAACTTTGATTAAATCTGTAAGTTTTTATATCGCAATAACTCTAGAAGTTTTTTTTTTTTTTTACACTCTCGAGAATTTTTAAGCGCCAAGGTGTAATTGTGAGAGAAGTTTTTATGTAGCAGAGCTTACTCGTAAAGTGTAGTGTAGGTATACAATTTTTATTTATAAAAAAAATCTGAAGTTTTCATTTGTAAAGTGAACGTTTGTGAATTTGTATTATCAAGCTTGCGAAACACACACACACACCTTGATGTTGAACTTTATCGCGTCCGAACTGTTAAGTTTCTGCAAAGATGCGACGGTCTCTGTAAACAACACAGAAGTACTTTAAGCAATGAATATTTTTCTGTTTGTTTTAAACAAATAAGTATCGTGTTTCTAAGTCAATTAACGATGTGATGAATCTTTTCGATACGCCGTCGTTTATAGAACGATAGCCGCGATTTTATTGTTTGTGATGAACTGAAATTGCAAAAGCGATTATTAACAATTACCGCAGGAGAAGTGATTTAACTTTGAAAGAATTTACAAGCGTGAGATGTTAATTGTTTTTTAAATTTTTGTAAGTAGATTGCGCTGTAAATGATATTTCTAATAATACTTTGTTAAATTTAAAGGCATCGGCTTTCCACTTATTAAATACTAACGATAGAAGTGAAAACATACCGAATATATCACGTAAAAAATTAATAAAACACACAAATAAATGATATATACGATTTAAATAATTCTAAATAATTTTAAATAATTTGAACTTACAGTTTTGCATCGCAAATATTAGGCAGTAGAGGAATATATTGGCAAATATCCGTTTTTGGAACTATAATCCTGACGCTAATGTCTTCCTTCGCTCAAAATCAAATTTACTAGATACAAGCGATACACGTAGATAAAAGGGAAAGACACTTAGCTAAACTATACAGCGAGAGTTTTAAATAATTAATCGTAATACTCTCTGCTTTTTTTCTATTTTGTATTTGAATGCTATTGTTTTTGCTAAGACATTGCATATAATTTCTTTTAATGACGAACGTAAATGAACGTAAAATCGTTCTTCAAGAAAATAATGTATAAAGTTTTGAAGCAATTATATGTTGTGGAATAGCAATCGGTTTGTTCGCCGACTCAAAAGAGGAAAAAATACATATATACGTTCTCTTTTTTCTAAACAGTATAAGCTATAGACTATAGCAAAACAGCTGATACGTTAAAAATACAAAGTTATAATCATGGTCGATTTAGAAACGGCGTGCGTGTTTTATCGTCTTCGCCGCAATCATTTGGTTCTGTAGTTTATGATCGCGTGCGATGTGCTTCGAACGACGCGCTTTTTGTCGTCTTTATTCGCGGTTGTCGAACGTTTCTGTCACATTCAGCGGTTAGCAAAAAAGCGATGAAACCCGCAAGCACCATTAGTTATTCGATCGAAATCAGTTTTCGTTTTATAGGCTTGTGGCCGGATTCATCTTACGCGAGTTTCTATTGGTTAAGCTACATAACGTCGATAGGAATAGTGCAATATTATCAATACGCTTACGTGATCGCGCATTTTACATTGAACGATCTTTGGCTCCTCATGGACTGTCTCAGTCTTACCTTGGGATATACTCTCGCCTGTTTCAAGCTTTGTGTTTTGTGGTGGAATCGTGGGTAAGTATTTGTTTTTTTTTTTTATGTAAAACACACAAGTATATTTTATTTCTGATATTAACATCACTGAAATTATATCAAAATTTACGCGCAACATGAGTCTGAAGATACATCGTGTATTAAAAGATATTTATAGTATGACGCTAGAATACGTTTTGTACTTACGCCGAATATGTGATTGATTTCTGTAGAATATTTCATAATATTGTGAGAGCAATGGAGCAAGATTGGAGGGAATGCGCTGTCAACGATTCGTACGTGTCCACGATGACGAGCATGAGCGATTTGGCACAACGTTTTTCCAATGTACTGTTCGCCATCTACGCTTTTTCCACTTTTTTCCTTACGATAGGCGAGCACATGTTGCAGTCGGTAGACGAAGCCAATCGGATGAACAATCGTTCCCGAGAACTCCCAATAAAAATGGAATTACCATTCGAAGTTAGCAAGTCACCGATTTTCGAGTGTTTTTTAATCGGACAGTTTATATACGATTTGATAATAGCCTCCGTAGTTGGTTTTATAAACGCGATGCTCGTCACCCTAGTAAGTCTTTGCGCCACATATGATGAAAATTGTTAATCTGAAAACAACAATTTAAATTAAGAAAAATATTATTTCATTGACACGTTATTTTACATATTTCCAGATACTTCATGTGAGCGGCCAAATCGATATCTTACGTCAAGACTTAGCCGACATTTCCAACGGGAAATACAATCCCAGTACATTTTTGACCGTCATCAGAAATATTATTCACAAACATCAGAGAATCATCACCTTGTCCGAAAATATTGAAAATCTCTACACTCACATCGCGTTGATGCAACTATTGTGGAACACTTTGGTTATTTGTTGCACCGGTTTTGTGATTATAACTGTAAGATCGATTGTTTCTTACTCTTTGTGTGAGAAAGAATTGTTGCCTTTCTTCTTATATTTTAGACCATCGGTACTGGAAAGGACGCAACAGGTTTGATTAAATCTGTGAGTTATTACGTGGCGATAACTTTAGAAGCTTTCATATTCTGCTTTGCCGGAGAATTTTTGAGCGCTAAGGTATATAGTTTTAAGTATTTTGTTATTATTTTTGTGTGTAGTTTTTGTTTGCGTAACATCGCAAATGTCATAAATACGTGTTCGCCAATTGTGTATTTTCTATACTTTATGGTTTAAAAATAATATTGAAACCACGTAAGAAATGTCCCTTCGAGGAAAACAAAAATAATAATTGTTTGCTCTATTTTTGTTAATGTGTAGAATTTACAACATTTATACAGTATCCAATTTCCTCAGTCTTTCTCTGTCTGTTTTCCTCCAGAGTAAGTCGATCGGTGATGCAGTATACGATTCTCTTTGGTACGACATGCCGTCGAGCGATAGTCGCATTTTATTCTTCATGATGGTGAGATGCCAAAAACGACTGACGATCACTGCGGGAAGAGTCATTGATTTAACATTAGAAGGATTTACAAATGTGAGACATATCTTATATCAAATACACTTGATTCCAGTAATTGGCCTTTCCACATGAAGCTGACGTTACGCCATACGTTTTACGATATAGTAACGCCATAACTTCACGTGTAAAGACATTTTTTACGGTACCCACCGTATGACCTTTATTTTTAAAATAGCTATTTTTAAAACGCCGTTGCACGTCACTGTCGCAAGTAACCTTTTCAGATTATGAAAGCTTCTGTATCTTATATATCGGTGTTAAATGCAATGTATTAAGAAACGACGAATCAGAAGAGTAGTGTCTGCTTACGGTTTCTCAATCGGAAACACAATTGCGCGATTGCATCAGAAGATTGTGAAGCTTCTCGATGTTCTCATTTGGTAATATTTTTGTGGCAAATAAAATAGGCAATGTTTATAAATTCACTCGTTGCAAACTTATACAGGAAGAGATACGAACACATATCTAATGATAATAACAATATTTATTTTTACAGTAATTAAAAACAAATATATATCTGTAGAAAGAGAAAATGAATAAAATAATCTTAATAAAATGTCCCATTAGTTCACGTATTAATATAAACAAAATGAATAATTTTTGTGTTTTATAGTTTTTGTTTATAAATTTTTTACATTTGTCGCGCCAGCAATTTTTCTTGTTTGGTCTTTTCGTTGATGTTAAACTGGCACAAGCGCAACATGTAAGCACGAATTGAAAAGTACTTTCAAACAGGAGAGAAAAAGAGAAAGAGATGTCGGTTGCATTTGAGATATCAAATATTTAGATAAAATAAGCCAAACGTTCTTTCTTTATTTCCTCTCTGTTTCTGTTAAATTTAGCTACGAAACACGAAATGCAACTACGCTGACGTTCATAAGAAAAAAGATGTGCATAAGAAGAAAGTTTCAATGTAATTGCACGCTATTCAAGTGCTCCCTACCCCCAAAGGCAAAAACGAACGCGGTAATTGTTCCTTTCTTTTTTTTCATCGATGCACTCGCAAGCTTCCAAGAATTAATACGATCAGAATACCTGGTAATTGCAATTGATTGTTGCAGAAAGAGCAGCTTGCGTTTTGTATCGTCTCTACTACGATTATTCAGTATTATCGTCCTTTTTACAACGTACGGACTATCCAATGTATATGTTTTACGTAACTTGCAATCGCATCTTGTCGAGCATCGTTTTTTTTTTTTTAACGTCTAGTTGTTGAAAACTCATGATGAAGCGTACCATCAGCCGTTTGGTCGAAGTCGGTCTTCGCTTCATCGGTATGTGGCCGGACTCCATATATCCGAATTTGTACTGGTCGATGTACATGACGACCATAACGGTATTGCAGTATTTTCAATATTCGTACGTTATCGCACATTTCGATCTCAACAATCTCACTCTTCTAATGGACTGTCTGGGTCTTGCCCTCACGAACACACTCGTGTCTCTCAAACTCCTCGTTCTGTGGTTGAATCGCCGGTAAGATGTGACTCCGGTTTTTTAATATAATAAACTAAAACATAAAAAACAGAAAGACGTTAGTGAAAAAAAAAGAACCAAGATATATATAAGGAATGTCGATTGTTTATAGAATATTTTTTAATATTCTAACGGCAATGGATAGAGACTGGGACGAGAAGCGCGTCAGTGATTCTCACGAATTCAGTATTATGACGACAATGGCGGATTTGTCGCAACGTTGTTCCAAAATAATTGTCGGAATACACGCTCTGGCCGCTTTTTTTCTATCAGCCGGTGCTTACGTGCTGCGCTCGATAAATACCGGTGACGGTGAAGTTTTTCGAGAACTCCCGGTGAAAATGAACTTACCTTTTGACGACGTAAACGAGTCGCCGCTTTTTGAATGCATCTTGCTCGGACAGTTCGTTTACGAATTGTCGCTTGCCTCTGTGGCTGGCATAGTTAATGCGTTACTTGTCACACTGGTAAGTAATAAACTTAAAATTTACGATGTTAAAAACCGTTTTTTGTCACATTACATGGTGATGATTATTTTTCATTCGCAGATACTTCATGTAGGTGGTCAAATTGATGTTATGCGGCAAGAAGCGACACGGAAAGTATCTGACAACAGCAATTCTACTGTGATCGAAATCAAAAACCTTATTTTCAGACACCAAAAAATAATCAATCTGTCAGACAATATCGAAAATTTATTTTCGCTCATCTCGTTGATGCAATTTCTATGGAACACTTTGATTATTTGCTGCTCCGGTTTTATGATTATAATTGTAAATATTATTGTAAATATTATCGTAAATATTATTGTAAATATTATTGTAAATATTATCAACTGCGTTTCGAAAATTTTTGCCGTCAATAATCCACTTTTGTTTTTTTCTCTCTTGCTTAATTCTGTAGGCACTCAGTACCCGTAGAGGTGCAGCGGCTGTAATTAAATCGGTGCTTCTGTACGTCGCAAAAACATTAGAAGTCTTTCTATTTTGTTACGCGGGGGAATATTTAAGCGCTAAGGTATTAATATATACAGATAATGTATTTTGTACGCATGAACCGTGTTCTAATTGCTTATCTTTTTTTACTTTACATTTTATTTGTGTATTTTTTTTTTTTTTTTTATTCAAATTTTGTCGGTTTTCCAGAGTAAAGCAATTTGCGATTCGACATACGAATTACTTTGGTATAATATGATGCCGTCTGAGAGTCGCATTTTGTTGCTTGTAATGGTGAGGTCTCAAAAACGATTGACAATTACCGCGGGAAAAATTGTTGATCTCACTTTAGAAGGATTTATGAGTGTAAGATGTCGCACGCGATTATAACGCGCATTTTTTAATGTGTAGATCTTTCATACAAACCCGATTTTTCAGGTCATGAAGGCTTCTGCTTCCTACATATCTGTATTGTATGCGATGTACTAGAGAAAGAAGAGTGTATCATGTTTTGTACATTATTCTATTTACATCTATCTATATTTTAATAAATACCTCACGTTAGTATATGATAAATAACTGATCATTATTTGATTTCGAACTCTTTTCAAAGATATTGATTACAGATGTAAAGAAAGGATATATAAATAAACACACACACATGTACATATATCAATAATGACATACATATAAATTTATCTATCGTTAACAAATACATCTTTATTAATATATATTTATATATTTATTTAATGTAAGATATAATATATATATATATATTATATC
>QVOA01017460.1:0-31254 GCA_014825685.1 Pseudomyrmex cubaensis | reverse complement strand
ATAATTAGATATAAAAACCTAATTAGAAAAAATTAAAATTAAATTAATATTTAAAAAGTTTAATAATATTAGACGAACAATTAATTGGATAAGAAAATAATTAAATGTAAAGAAACTACAATTGGTAAAAAATAATTGGATATAAAAAACTAATTAGAAAAAATTAAAATTAAATTAATATTTAAAAAGTTTAATAATATTAGACGAAAAATTAATTAGATAAGAAAATAATTAGATGTAAAGAACTACAATTGGTTCATTGCAATCGAGAAATTCGAAATTCGATTACATCGATTTTCGTTTCCTGTATTTTAATAGCTACAAATGAAAGATCGATCGTGCCTGCTTAAGCGAACCCTTTATATCCTCCAACAAAGACAGGACAGGACTTTTTTCTGTGAAGCATCGTGCGCAAAATCGTCGGAGCTTTTTTGTATAAAAAAAAAAAAAAAAAAAGCTCCGAACAAAGTGAATATCGGAATGGCAGAATGCAGAAAAAATGGCGCAACAGAGCTCCAGACAATCGCTCGGCAGAGCTAACGGCATTTTGCTGCGCGAAATTGAAACCACCACCGCCAGTCTACAAAGTTACTTCGTTCGATTCGCAATACGTCACCTTCCTACCCGCACGAACTCGATTCAGAGGGAATGACCTCATTACATACAACTGGATCATCAACTCCATACATACTGTTAGTAGGATGGAGCCACTTCTCGACAATGCTGGCATTGATATTGCTGGAAATTGAATATTCTTACGAGAGAAGGACATTTCGCGCGCGCAATATCTATCCGTGAAAGGGCTTGGCGATAAAGGTGGCGTTTTCCGCCTCGAACGTGTAAACAGCGAATTTAGCTTCGACGCGCGCAAATGCAAAATACGCGCGCGAATACTTTGTATTTATTTTGATTTTCTCTATTTGCATCTATTTTGCATTCGCACGCGTGAAAGGATGACTGATTGAAATCAAAATCGCTGTGTTTACACATTCGACGCGAAAAAATGCATCCATTTTTATCGATCGCAAATTAATTTACATCGACAGGCAAAACAATTCTATTATTTCTCAAAATTACAAATAAATATAATCAATAACGAAATGAATAATACGCGCAAAATAAATTTCGCGAGAAATTACATTCCGAAAGAGAAGCGAGAGGGATGCACATTTTTTTTACAATAATTTCGATGAAGACCGAAGCGACAAAAGGCGGAGAGAAAACAAACACGCCGCGTCTCTCGGGAATAGAAAGGACAATTTGTTTACGATGTTTGCGTAATAAAATTCGTTTTCTTCGTTCGCGACAGCTGTTTCGCGAAAACGCAGTCTAACGTCTTACTCTGAAAAACACGAGCATCAGATCTTTCATCTCCGGCTGAGAACTAAATCCAATATCCCTTTGATGTATTAAAGTAAATTTCTGACCATTATTCTCTCTCTCTCTCTTCTTTTCGTTCTCTCTCCGTTGCACATGCGCGTTTCTCCGCCGCCTACCGTTTAAAATTTTCCACGCAGATCTTTCATCTCAACATACAATTCGATTGTCGGAAATGCGAAACGCGCTGTTATTGCATTAACGCCGGCAAGCACGTGTAGTGTCTAATAACGCCAATAAAGTTCGGAAGCGAGAGAAACGAGCGGCAGAAAACAAAGAGAAGATCGAGCCACCGGAGCAAACGGAGAGAGAAGAGACGATGCTCGCGATTCGCGCGCGTTAATTAAGAGCGTCGTTTCTAAAATTAGACGTAACGTATAGTATCCGCCCGCGGGTGACACTTGACGGGAACTAATTGAGGCGGCGATTACGGCGGCGGCGTGGTGGGATTTAACGAAGACGCGATTATGCTGCCGCGCCTCTACTAAAATCGGTCAATTCGCTTTCCTCTCGCTCTTTCTCTCTCTGATAAATCGTATACGTGCCAATCAGCCGGAGAGAGGCCTTCGTCGATTATCATTGAAACGGCGAATCCACAATGGAAACGTGTTAATCTGTCCGCCGTCCGGGCTTTTCGCGCACATTTATCGTTGCGCGCGGTGCGATCGAACGTTATTTATCGCTCGTCGAATCTATCGCGCTAATTCGCGCAACTTTTTTTTTTTATTATTGCTCAACGATTTCGCGCTGTTTGCAAATTGAAGAACAGAGTGTTGCATACACGCAACTTTCTGCCGTTTCTTTGTAACCTATGCGAACAATCTCCGAACACATCTTTACAAAGTCTCGCACAAACGCGTGTCGCCCCGTTTCTAAAGTCATTTTCGCGAACGTTATTTCAACAAGTTAATCAAGGTGTGGAGCTCACGTCTGGAGATTCTTCGGGAAAGAAAGAGAGAGAGAGAGAGAGAATTACTTAAAGTGCAGTACTCGCAACTTCGAGTTATGTTTGCGGGAACAACTTCGCGCGCTGTGCTCGCGGACGTGCTATTACAACATCTCTTTAATCAGCGTGTTTTTGTGCTCCCGAGACGATAAGAACACACGGTTCGCGTGTTAACCAGACCACACACGCCTGTAAGACTGACTGTTCCTGACGCGCATTATGCATATACATGTATATTTCGCGCAAATTAAATTTCCCATGCAATGGAATACGCAAATCATTTTGCGAGAAAGAGAGAGAGAGAGAGAGAGAGAGAGAGAGAGAGATTAATGCTAATAACATTAATTCCTATTGTTCCGTCGATGCAACAATATCGCTGTTTTTCTGCTACTTTTTTCCTCAAACACGCGATGTAGCTTTGAATATCCGTCAGTTAATTAATAAGTACTCGAGTGTTAAATTCGTTGATATATTCATAACAATTAATTATATTGTTATTGCGATAGTGTATGCGCAATTGCTGATTGAATGAGTTATTGTAATTGCTATGTAAACAGCGATCACTATTAAATAATAAATACAGCGAAAACATCCGACTAATTACAATTGAATATTCAATTATTGATCAAAAAGCAATTATGTAATAACGTTGACTCGACAATTTAGATTAACGCGATATTGAGAATTGTTGCTTTAACGTAAAGAGACTGAAATAATATATATATATATATATTTTTTTTTACGTTATACATTATATCTATTATATACAGGGTGTTCCAGAAATAGATGGCCAAACTTTGTCAAAACTTTTGTTGAACTTTTGTCGTAGTCCACCGTCTCTGAGGATGAGAAAAGGTTATATAAACATAGATCCAAAGAAACTTCTTTCTTTTTAGAGATATAAACACCGTTTGTTTATCTCAAAAGTTTACACGAACAGATATCACACGTAGAATTACGAGATAACACTTTTCCCCTGATGTCGGCGTGCATCATGGCACAGGGAAGTCTTTTTCAGCAATTGTTTTAATTAAGTTACAAATCTTTAAAAATATTTTCTTCAGCAAACAAAAAGTGTTTACATCTCAAAAAAGGAAGAATTTCCGGATTTTTCTCATTCTCAGGAACAATAGAATACGATACCGATAAAGCCATCTATTTCTGGAACGCTCTGTATATTATTTAATAGATTCACTAGAACAATAATTTTGCTAGTAATTGTATATGTATTTACGATGATTTGATGAACATTTGTGATTATGTATATTTATAATATGTCTTTGCATTAGTCTATTGTCACACACACACATATGAAATTACGTGCTCTGTTCAACGTTCTGGTCGACGCTTCGCGAAACATCGCTCCTGATATCCGCGATCTGCGCAATAGAATTGACGCGGATCGAAGCGAGGGAGGGAGGTGTGTATAAGTACGAAACACTTACTGCCATTTACTTTCGCCGTGGTATGTAGTTACCACGCTCCATTCTCGAAGCGAGAGAGAGTTTCTAGCGCCGTCGTCAGCTTTTTTAACTTCATTGCCGCCTCACACAGGGAGAGAAGGGCAATATAGTCGGGGAGTTCCCACACCCTTCCCACGAACGAATCCCACCCCCTTCCCTTTTTTTCTTTCTCCGTGTCGATCCTTTGCGGGTGTCATCGCATTTTTCCTCGCGTCACTACACCCCCTTCCCTCCCTCGTCGAACCGTAGGACGGATGTAAAACCCCGCGCGAACCTCGTACGTGAGTCATTCAAATGACTTATTAGCCATAGACCGATGCGGTCGATCATCGATACGGGAGAATAGTGGCATCGCGTCACGCGATTACACATACGTAATCGATTTTTGAGAGTAAATTAAATTTCTTAATTTCATCGTTGTTGCCCGTACGGAGATGGGAAATTTCATTTCACGCCATATCCGAACGAAAATTGCGACGTAAAGCGCAGATGAATATTTAAATAACAATTTTAATTGCTTTAGAACGCTATATACGCTGCGAGAATTTACATTGTTAACTTCATAACATATTGCAACGTCGTTATATACACACGTGAATATATATATATAATGCACTTCTCTAACGTTTCTCCTGCGTTGCCCATTTTATTTTACGTAAAAGGACGGACTAGTCTGTTTTTTTTTTTTCCTTATAAAATTGTTCAAAAACTCGAGTTTTGTCTTTCTGAGAAATTGAGTAATTCAGCTGTGAATTATCTTGTTATCTAGTTGTTACCTTGTTGTGAATGTGCGAGATTGTAGAAAGACATAAATTTAAGAGACACATACAGAGTTCGCGGATATCGCGATGATAAATAAAGCGTAAACGTATTCCCCAACGTATTTCATCCACACACACACACACGTGTGTGTGTGTATGCCGATAAAATAAATATTTCCAAATAAACTTTCGCAAAAAAACTTTTTGATAAATTCACTTGTAAAAGTGTGACGTATACAGTAAGTGCTAATTAAATGAATATTTCATATCAATCTCGAATGCAATTCATTCGTCAAATAAAGCCATACAGCTCCCACGCAGTCGCGTTTTTTTTTTTTTATTATTGAACACTTTTATGGAGAACAAAAGTTTTTTTTATTTCCAACACACAAAGCTCACGCATAATCTCTAAATCTAATAAACTCTCTACTCTATAAATCTATACGAAACATCATCAGAACAACATTTATTATTCGGGACGAACGATCGGAGTCTCGTTTTATTTGATAAATCTCTCGAAATAAATAAATATTAAATTTCTAGTAATAAATTTCCACGCTGGTGAGAGCTGGATGTTTTGCGGATAAATATATTTAAACATATTTATATTTATAATTAAGAATGTAAATTCTTACACATAATTTTGAATTGAAATTTTTTCAATTCTGAAATCATATGAAATGCTTGATCTCGTACATGAAAATACTCATTTTCCCTTCCCAATTAATTTAGAAATTATATTGCGAAAAAAACACCTAGTGATGTTTTTTTTAACCACGAGGTGTTTTTTCGCAATATAATTTCTAAATTAATTGGGAAATGGGTATTCTCATATGCGAGATGCAAATCAAGCACTCTGTATGATTTCAGAATTGAAAAATTTCAATTCGAAATAATGTGTGAGAAAATTTACGCTCTTAAAAATATAAATATATTTAAATATATTTATCCGCAAAACATTCAGCGATCGGCTCTCACCACCGTTAAAATTTATTACTAGGTTTAAACCATATGAGCCTTGAATATCTTAATTCGTTTATTAAATTTCTATTTTCTCAAATTAATTTCAAAGTCATTCAACTAATTCTTCGACACAGTACCGCGTTATTATATAATATAACATTTGTTATTAGAGATACGGTATTAAAAACGCTTTCACGCGGTTTATAAAACGAGACACGACGTTTCTCGAACTGGCACGAGGCAGGCAAATACCTCGTCGCTGGCTATAAACGACGATGAAACGTGGACGACACAGTACGACGAATCGTAATTAAAAAAAAACGTGGATGATGATGTATGACATGATATTTACCTCGACGATGCATTGTATCGACTTGCGTTTAGCGACCTATCAGCAACAGCAGCAGCAGCAGCAGCAGCAGCAGCAACTACATCTATATCTATAAAATTTTGGCTACTGGCGGTCTCCCTATTACTACCCAAGATCGTGGAATGTTGGGTGTCGATCGCTGCCGTTTCCGGCGGTGCAAGCTCCTCGTGTACAGATAATTTACTATCCCGACGAAACTGCAGCACGGGCTCAGCTCCATTCCGTAAACCGTATTTACTCGCGATTGCGACCGATTTACGATGACGACGACGACGAGCTTTAGTGACCTCGTAAATCCCGCTCTATTTACATCGATATTCCATTAATCGACCAATCAGCGAGACACTCGCTCGGGAGGAACGGGATTATTCGCTCGCGCCGATTCCGCTGTATCTTAATGAAACGAGATCAGTTGTAGAGTAAGAAAACAATATGTTGAGAGAGAGAGAGAAAAAAAGAGAAACAACACAGTAATCAGCAAGAAGCTTTAATAAAACAAATTTTCGCGAACGGATAAGTTTTCAAATTAATGCAAGAGAACACGGAAACGCGGGAGAGAAAGCAAACAGAATTACAAGATGTAAGAGATAGGACAATTCGAGAATTTAAATTTGAGCAAAAACGGCTTGATTAGAAAACTTAAATTAAATCTCACTACGCGCGAAATAATAAACGAATACTCGAAATCAAAAAAAGGAGAAAAGAGAGGCGTGATCGTGACGATACGCCAGACCGTGTTATTTTTCGGCACTTATCCCAATGATTGGCCTTATCGTCGGATACTCGCGCGAACTCCGCACACAGACGTCACTGAATCGCTTCGATTGCGTCGATCGATGGCTCCGAGTCTCGCGCAACATCCCTCAAACACCCACGCGTGTGTTTATGTGTGTGTGTATATGTAACACGCCGCGATCTCGCACACGGCTCCCTCTGTGAAACCGCGGGCGCAACGAGAGCGACCGAGGCAAGATCCTTCGGGACGACCGACGGGTGGAATCCCGAGAGAGAGAAAGAGAGAGAGAGAGAGAGGGACGACGAACTCGGCCAGGAACGCGTCACTTCAATCGCCGGTCGGAAACTGAATGCGGCCCGGTTCGAGCTGCGGCTCGAAATGTAGCCGAGAGAGGGTCGAATCGAGGAGCCACCCCGTGGTGTTCCTCTCCCTCTGTCCTCTTTCTTTGTCTCACCCAAAGGAGATGTGGGACCCGAGGGGGCGGGAGAGATGAAGCAATGGGCGAGCGACCGGGGGGAGGTGGGGTAGTAGGGAGGGAACGCGCATCGGTATACGACGATTCTCTCTAGGATCCAACATCGGGCATGTTCGGAGCTTCTGCGCACTAGTGCCCCAGTAACACACCCCCGTGGAACCGGATGAGAAAGGCTGGAGCGTCGCGCGAGCAAGTCACACGTCACCCCCGTGATTGTTGCCTGAATTTTTCACCACTTTTTCAACAATTTTTCACCGCTATAAACCCCATCTTCTCTCCGTTTACTCGATTCTCGCCGTGAATCTTTTAGTCGTCATAAACGTTTCTATCTCGGATGAAGAGTGAAAAGCTTGTCTTACCTCGTCTTACGATATTATTGCGGGGAATAAGTTTGGAAGTTCAGTCCCGCGACTATCTCCTGATAGTTTTCTCGCTCGTTTTTTCGATCCCGCACGGATTTTCTATTCCGAAAGCGGGGAACGAGGAGAGAATAGTTTCTTCTCTTCTACTTTTTTTTTTTTCGCTGATAAAAATTCGCAAGCGAAATTTTCTTCGAAAAGGAGCGTTCGACGAAGTTACGATCGAAGCGCCCCGGCGCGCTAAGTCGGGAGGACCTTACGGCGTTATTGTTCGGCTGCAGGAAATAGTCTGCCGGGATTTCGAATAAATGCGCTATGCCCGTGCACATCGGGTTAACTCGTTTTTTTTAACATCTGGACGCGAAGCGGAGACAGATGTGGAAATCATCGATTTCCTCCAGAATTCCAGTGTATCGGAAAGGGATTAAAATAAGACGTGCGCGCCGCGCACGCCGTATCGTGTGTCAGCTTTCGATAAAATAAGAAAGAACGGAAGATACATACACACATGTAGGTGCGGAATTAATTTCCGGTGAACTTGTTGTTAGATAGAAGACAAAAAAAAATTCTTTTTCTCTCGCGCTCGACACATTCTCCGAAGACGGAATAAGGAAATGATTTCTCGGCGTTACATTCGCGACGCAGTCGCGAAAAAAAAAATAGAAATACGTACTTTCGGCGCGTCACCAATAAAACCCAAGGTGTTGTCTATATTGGAGATTGATTAATAATATACTTGTAAACGCGTACATATAAACACAGCAACATGCGTACATACACACATACACACAGTTGGAAACTGCGCTGTCAATAATGCGACATATATATATATATATATCGGCAAAACGTCTAACTCAAAATCTATGCCGTTTGTCCGCGTGTCGGACATCACATACGAACCTCATTTGAGTTTGTTTTTTTTTTTTCGCTCAAACAATTATGTTTGCGGAGCGCCAATTTATCGCGCCGCGCTATTTTATTGTCGCTTACTTTTGACATCATTTGCAACAAATTAAATTGTTATTTAACTTCAGTTACACGCGCGTACGGATATAATACATTCGCTCGGATAAACAATTTTACAGCCAATCGATTTTCGAGAGAGAGCTGCGATACGATCGATGAGTGTTCGAAACACGACGCATGAAAAAAAAACAAAATAGCGGCGGTATCACCGTTGCTGTTGTCGCTGACAAGTTTCATCTCCTTCGGATGAACAAATGTCAAACGCTGGGCTGCTCATTATCGCACGTAGTGTTCGCGCGACAAAGCAAACGTTCTCGGTGATTTTTGACAATGTGACCGGCTCGCACTGCAAAATTTACGAGTTTGCTGTCTCTCATCTCGTCTTATTCGCCAGATACGGCCTGGCGCGCGATTTCCATTTATTTCCGAAAAAACTGGCGCGGAGAAAGTGTCGAGCAACAATAAAATCATCGACGCCGTAAATGGCTGATTTTTCGAGGAGTTCGAGAAATCGTTCCATCAAAACGAGCCCTCGAGAAACGCTGATCAAAATCGAGGCGACTGCATTGAAAAGCAAAATATATTTCAAATCGATAAAATTTTGTTCGTTTACCTTTTCGTTTCGGATACTTATCAATCGCTTCCCCTCGTAGATGCGATTTAACGCAAGTTTTTGAATATCTATTGTAAACTTGTGACCTCCGTGTTGCAAATCTCACAGCAAAGAACGCTTCCCCTTGCGTAAAAAAAAAAAAAAAGAAGCCGATACGTGAACGCCCGATTGCCATCTGATCGTCACGGGAGCTCGCCACCCTCGAACAATTTCGGGAGACTCCGGAAAGTCGACCCTTACATTATACTATCTGATTTCGAGATCGCGGGGATGGGGAAAAGGGAGTTGTGTGCTGCCGCACGACTCGCTCTTAATAATTGAGTATACTATCTTGATTGTTTTACGGTAATCAATATTGTACCCTAATCTCATTTGATCTTCCCTCTCTTGTTTGTACGTTAAATTTCAGTGTCCGGAAAGAGATCGCATGCGACTTTTAATTTCGGAGACACGCGATACGATAATGTTCAACTATGAAAACGACACACGCATGTGCATTTTTCTCCAACTATTGTCTGTGTAATAACATTCACATCTCCACGTGTCAAAAATATTTGAAGAATCGAGAAATTTTTAAACACACAGAATTTTTGTTTTTTTTTTTTTTTACTTCAATCTCCCTTCCTCCGATAATCGGCACGTACAATTTTTATTACCTTTACTTAAACTTTTATTACTTCAATTTTTTTCTCCGACACAATCATTATATCAAATTTTTATTGCTTAATTTAATTTGTATTAATTTTTTCTCTCTTTCAATCCGACATGTCCAATTTTTATTAATATCTAATTTAGTAAATCGTGAAACTTTCTACTACGTTCTACAGAAATATACGCCGCTATCTATATATATATAAAAAAAAAAAAATGTAGATCAAACTTGCGGTGCAGCAACACATCCGCGCTAAAAGCTCTCGCCTAACGAAAAAATGGAGCAACGTTATAGCGTTATATCGCGCGCACACTTCGCTATCTCTAAAAAAAAAAAAAAAGAAAAAACTACAGACACCCAAGTAGCCGAACTTGCGCATGATATGGGCACAGCCCAACCGAACAATTCTTACTCACCGCGCCGGTGTCATCGTGTTGTCACTCGATCGCGCACGGTGGATGATATCTTCTCGCTCGGACGGATTCGTGGACATCCAGCGCGAGTTTTCAAAGCAATACGGCACAGAGAGAGAGAGAGAGAGAAAGAAATACTTTTTTTTTACGTCGAGAAATCGGTCGTGGATCAGCGGCTCTTCTTCCCTTATGCGTGTCTTCTCTCGTTTTCCTCGAGATCGCGAGCAGGCTCGATCACAACAACAAGAGCGGTGAATTCTCGGGAAGGTGTGTAAAAAGGCACGAGAAAAGGACGGAACCGAGGTCTAAGTTCAACCTGGATCGAGAGAGAGAAAGAGAGAAAAAGGAAAAGGACAGAAACGATCTGAATAAGGCAATCTCGTGGTTGGATCGGTAATCGGCGCGAGGAAATAAGCTCCTCCGTCGCGAACAAGTTAAGAAAACAGAACAACAATACAAGGCAACGTCGAAAAATATCTCGTAAAAGGATCACAAAGAACGTTTCTTATTGTCTCTAATTTGGACGGCAATTTTAAGGCACGAAAACGGGAGGGGATAGAAATTACGACAACCGTGCTCGCGACGATGAATACTAACACGTATACAACACCATCAGTCACACGTGTATTTTTCCCCCCGACGACGATCGCGAAATTAAGAGAGAGACGACGAAAGCCGGAAAATCCGATGTTTTTCGCGGTGGCTATTTGTTCTTTATACGTACGCGGGTGCAAAAAGAACCAATTCAAATATTGCAAATAAAACCGCATCCCGAAAAAATTTCATAGCGAGAGGGAAACAAAAAAAAAAAAAAGAAAAAAGAAATTGCCGCGGAAAGAAATATTCGTGAAAATCGTAATATCGCTTATTTTTGTCCGAAGAAAAATAGGAGCCGAAACAAAAGCGGAAGTTCGCGCGAGAAACGGATAAAAAGCGACCGCACGTTCTCTCTCTCGCGCGCGCGCGCGCGCGGGTAACTCTCGAAAGGCCGGAACAATCGCGGGATCTCTTTCACTGCGACGCGCGAAGTAGAAACGGTCGGTCTCCGATCGGACGTCTCTCTGTATCTTTCCGGAATAAACAGAAACGCAAACGAAAAGAATCAAGAGACCCGGCGACGGTGACGGCGGAAAATAATGTATGTAAGAAAGCGATTAAAATGAAAAGTTTAAAGGGAGATGAATGGAAAATTTGTGTGTTAGGACGAAGTTAGAAGGGAAGCGAGAGTTTGAATGGAAGTTCGGAGTCGTCGTCGGATTCTGGCGGTGAGAGATGCGAAGGATCGAAGGGATGGGAGAGAAGAGAGAGCGTGGGCGAGGATGTTACCCCGACGGCTGTCGCCAAAGAAGTGATAGGTCCGCGGCCTTGCGCGCGGTACCCGAGGGCGACGAAGGGAACCCGACGAGAGACGCTCCGTGCAGGGGCGCAGACGCGAGGGTTCATCGGTGAACGAGAACGGCGACGATTGGCGGCGACCGCCCGACGGCAACCCCGCTTTTCTCGTTGCTTCGCCAATTCGCGAGGGGGGTGAGTTTTGTCTGTCCGTCAGAGAGCCCCCTTGCCGTTTCCCCTCGGTCGCGCGTGGAAGGGGGGGTTTCTACCCCTCCGAAATTTCGAGTGTCGTATATTGTGTTGTGCCCAGGAGAAGAGCGTCGCTGGCCCTTTTTCGCGCGCGAGCGAAAGGGCGAACCGTCGGTGTTTGCGACGTGACTTTACGACCCACCACGTCGTATCCGCGACACGAATTTGGCAAGTAAATTGCAGTAATCGAGAGACGACACCGAATATTCGAATTTATAGCGCGATTATGAACGGATGCAGTTGCAGTAATTAGTCTAATAACAATCGGAGGGATCCTCGATTTGATGTCCACAAATTGCACCGACACTCGAACGTTTTATTTCACGCCACGTTTGCACCGCGCCAATTACTCCCGCAACTGACAGTTGATTATTCCAGGAGAGTTAATTTACGAAATAATGACCGCGCACACTTATTGCGGATCTTCGTGTTTCAAGCGAAATTTAATTTTCAAACTCCGCGGGATATATTTTTCTCATATTTTCACATCTACGAGGGCGCGTGGAAAGTTTATAACGTCGAAATTTCCCCGTGCTGAGAGATAGATAAACTGTAAAATGTGTCACGCGACACACGAGCGACGAGTATTCCCCGCGGTGAGGCGGCGCGTCTTATTTCAACGTTTCTCTCTCTCTCTCTCTCTTTCTCTCGCGTAATATCGAAAATTAAATAACCGAGTTTGTAAACGCGCGTGTAAGAGCGAATTTTATTTACGTCGTCGTCGTCATCTCACCTGATACGTTCTATCGCATCGAATTACGAAAATGAATTATGCGCCGAGAAAGAATCAAACGGTATCGCGTGATGGCCGCGCGTTAAACGGCAATATCATCTCTCGTGACGTTTAACGCCGCGCGAATAAACGAGAAAAAATGCGAGTACGTAAGAAGAAAATTACCTCCCGCGTCAACCAGCAGCTTTTTCGAACGAGGCATTTTAACGAAAAAAAAAACAAAACTGCAAAAACTACCGCGCAATAAAATAAGAACAAATTTACGTCAATTTCACGGTCATTTCAATTCGAGCGATATTATTTTTTTTCACGCGACGCAGAAAACGTCAAATGTGTATTTTTGTTACGCGTGTAAAAAAAAACCAGTTCTCCGCGCAAGCTCCAGTCTGATCATTTTCTTAGATTACGAAAAGAAAGATTCGAGACGGGCTCGGTTGTATAGAGGGAAAACACGGAGGGGTGAGACGAAGGCGCACGAAGGGATGATAATGTGAGTCTGCAGGCGGGAGGTCTCCTGCGATGGGACGAGAGGATGGGGAGTGTCACTCAGGAGCACGACGTGTAAGAGAATGGTCACCGTCCCGGGGGGTGAATTGAGATGTACAGGCAATTTATGCAGCGAGCGGCACTCACGTCCGGAAGCGTCGGCGAGCGGCCGCTGACCATAAACCGCTTGCAAAAAAAAAAAAAAAATAAAAATCGAACACCGGGGGGGTAGTCCAGGTGAATTTCCTAGCGCGCAGCTGATGCGATAATTTCGTCGTCAGCGGTGGATCGTGCGTTGTCGCATTACAACTCGATGAAAATGTTTATTTCGTTACATATCCAATTGCAGCTTGTTTATTATTTTGTAACAGGATCTTATTGCGATTTTCAAGTTGTTTCGAACTACGTAAATAATTAAGCAAAATGGTTTTAGACAAATATATCACGTTAAAGTTTTTGTTAAGCGTGAAAGTTTTTTTTTAAATGTAAAAGTTTTTTTTACGAACCCAACGTCTTGTTAAAAAATTCGACGACGCATTAATGCATTAATTAAAGCTTTATCGGCGCTAAATGGATTTAGGAAGCTTTCTGGTGGGACACCCGCGCGCATCACGTGTTCTCTCTGCTTCGCAATTGTGACGGAGGAAGTGACGGAAAGCCGGAGCGCGTTTGATGGCAGTGGGGGATGGAAAACAGAGGATGGCTTTCGTTCCGAGATGAATTAAGGATCTACCCCTCAAAGTGTGCGTATCTCTGCTTTTCTTTTTGTTCGTCATGTCGCGCTCCGGCGAGCTTTCCGTTGCGTACCAACTTGCTCTCAGTATCTCTCTTCCTCCCCTCCCTTCTCCCGGCCATCAACCCTTATCGTGGTGGCGTCAATCACTCTCTCTCCATACACGGCGAAACTTATCGTTCGATTAATCGGCCTGACAATGCGCCTGTCGATTCGAGTTACCCTCGGACTCGCGCGCGGTCAGTCCTCGAAAATGCAACGCTCGTGTCCGACAACGATTTACGGCCGGAAAAGTTTTATGGCTGCCAATTATACGAGGAGGATCCTCTTACGCGACCGTCTAAACTATAGTAGGAAGAGCTTTCATTACGTTTTAACAACGTTAATACACGGTGCGCGTTAAAAGCAAACGTTCACTGTGCGAAAATCAGAAACAATCGAATAAATATCTAATCGGAAACAAACGAAACTTCGGAATATCACGTCAAAGATAACTCGTTTGTCTCATTTACGTCGCGCGTGCGTGACATCGCGTTTTCAAATTAACTCGAAAATTGCCCGCGTACGTGTTTGCGGTGTATGAAACAGAAGAGACGTGAAAATGTTGCATTTGCAAATGCGTCTGTGATTCTCGCGCGGAGAGAAACGGTCGCGCGCGATAGCAAAAGTTACGACGATCAAAAGTGGCAACGAATGTCATACGTTCAACCTGTCGTATAAATCTAGACGCGTTAGTAGAACAAGTGTTGTCGGGACCCGAGCTTGCTTGTTTGCAGTTTTCGGTGTGTGTCAGGCGGCTGCCTGACACGCTTGTAAGTCCGGCGCCAAAATGTCTGGACCATATAACGTACACTTCGGGAGCCATCGATATTCGTTCGCGCTACTGCGCGGAATTCCGAAGTAAATTCCGAAAATTTTCGTGTGTGCACGCGGAGAGTCTCTCTCGCGCGCGCGCAATTTTTACTCATCAATCCGCGACGCGGATTGTTGTCATACTCGGTCGAAATTCAAATGCGAACATTTTTCCCGGATGAAAAATAAGTACGTTGACGTGAACTCGTTTTGAATTTCCACAAGCAGGAGATAAGAAAAAAACGAAGGGAACGGAAAGAAATGTTTTTACTTGACGAAGGAGAGGTTGGGTTAAGTTTCAACCGAAGTTGGATTTTAATTTCTTGTTACGACATCGACAAGTAAACGTCGCTCTTCTCGATATATACACGTGTGTTCCGGAACGATCGAAGATGAGACCGGACAAGAGACATTCGGCAATGAGCGACGTCCGATTCCCCTCCGCTCGATTCACAACCGCTGTCGAATTCGGTCCGGTGGACAGATGTGCAGATTGCACGAACCGCAGAATGGAGATTAAAGATAACGCGGGGAGAGCGAATTGGTCAGATGGAGACCGTCGTCGGCGTTTAACGCCATTTGCCGATGAGCCATTTTAGTCGTTTATTCTTTACAAGATAATCTTTTAACTGCACGCGCGCAACAAATAACATAAAATAAAAATAACGCTTTTTATTTTAATTAAAAAGAGTTTGAGGTCTCGAGTAAATGACAGGTGTAGTGTGCTTGTAATTATCATGTTCTGAAAGTGGTCGCGCTTACGAGCGCGAGAAGCACCTCTTCCCTCGCTCTTTTCATCCCCAAAATGCCTATTCAAATTTTACGGGCCATATTGGTCGCAATTAAGTATTATGTTTTCGGGCTTATGGCCCAGAAATATTCCATATTGAGCACGAAGCGAGTGGAACTCGCCCCGGAACCAGAGAGATAAATTCGGAATCTTGTCCGAGGGGGAGGAGAACGGGGGGAAATTCACGAATAAAACGGAGGGAGTGAGTTTATGGCACTTGCGTTTAGGGCACACAGCAGCGGACATTTTCACGATTCGTCTGACTCACGCCGAAGGAGATGCGCTCTTTTACGAGGAGGTTCTTCCCCCCCCCCTTCGTAGAAAGTGAGACGATTTACGTAAACCGGAAGTGAACACTTCGCTACTTACCGCTGCTTCGTCGTTGCTTCTTTTTTTTTTACGCAGTTGCCTGATTTGTCTCTTCCTGGCCGTGTGTGTGTGTGTCTGTGTTTACGCGCGATTACAAAATCCGCGATTTTGTATTCCGTTCTCGTCAATCTGGTCAGTCATGCATATCTGGAATTCGATTGAAAATAACGAGATTACACGTCGAGCACACGTCTACATTGTAAAAAAATATATATGTTTAATCTATTACATTTCTAATAATTAAAAATAAGTATCCAATCTTAAATTTTCATCTTCGAAAATGTTTTCACAATCTAAAATACGTAAAAATTATTTTAGGAACTCGGATCTTTAATTCTCCCCCCCGTTACATAATAAAACTCGTTGAATTACATAATAAAGCTGCTGCCGACTAATTATGCTATCTAAATTCTACCCCTCCCCCTCCGAGTTCTTAACAGAGTCTTCATAAAGATCTATAACTCGCGGGGGAAAGAAGTTTCCGCGAAACACTGCCGACTTAACCCTCGCGAACGCTCACGGAACGTGGGCCCGGCACGTGTCGCCGCGAGAAAAGAGAGAAATAAAAGTTCCAAGAACGATGTCATGTGCTGGCAGAAAAATTCCCGACGACTTCTTCTTCACGAAAGAACGACGGCCGGCGCGGGGAGAAGAGGGGAGAGGGAATGGCGCCTCGAAGATTTTCGCAAATTTCGGGCGCGCCGAAACGAAGAGAAAGAGGAAGGTCGCGGAGTAAAGACGCGAAGGGAAGCGAGATCTCGATAGAGAGAGAAAGAGAGAGAGAGAGAGACGAACGGAAAAGCGGAGAGACACGCGAGAGAAGGCCAGAAGGGGGTGAGAGAGTGCTGGCGGCGTTATGGCGGGCGCCGAGGGTGGCGCCGCGACGCTTTGGCGCCTCCGACGCCGAGACGCTCCACTGATGCTGGCTGCATGTAACCCACGCACACATCCGCACCCTCTCGTTCCGCGACTTTGACCCTCTCCTCTCTGCCACCCCCCGAGTCCGGTACACGTAATACGCGCAATGAGAGTTCGAGATTCTATTTCGCACACACACACACACACACACACACGCGCGCGCACACACACACATGTACACACGCCCCTATCTCTCGTCACCGCGGTTGTCCTAACCACCGCGTATATGGACATTCTATGCAGAAGGAGGCAAGGCAGATAGGTGAATGCTGGAGGCGGAAGGGCAGAGGGATGTTAGGTGTGTGCACTCCCCCAGAAGCGGAACTGGAATCCATTCTCGACTTCGGGGATGCGGAAAGCCGAGGTCACTCGTCTCACCGACGACAACGGTGTAGTTCGAGGGTGTGGCACACGTGTCATGCGGGGGACTCATCTATACTATTTGGGCCGTATTCTCGCATGCATGAAATTAATATCACGTCCCGCAAACGAAAAGAGGACAAGATGGATCGTTGTTGACATCTTAAGTCTCTCGCGCTTCGTCGCTTCTTTAATTATAAAAAAAAAAAATCTCCGAAGCGATAATAAACGCTCACGTACATCGGAAGATAAATCGATGTGTAACTTTTACATTGCTCGTTCGAAAAGCCCCTAGTAAAAAATTGCATTTTCGTAAAAAGAAGCACGGCACGATGTTCACGTTGGAAAATAAATTGAAGAGACAAAAACGACAAAAGAAAAAAAAAGACAATTTTCTCATCAACGATTTAATTGAAGATTATTCGGTGTAAAAAAATATTCACACTTTTAAAACTTCTGTTATATGTTTCTTTTTTTCCTACGTAATGACAAAAATTGATTGAAAACCGAGAAGAACGGTGTTTGCTCGCACTTGCCGTACGTACAAAAAATGGACCAAATGACCAATGATCCGTCGACAACCACGACATCGCGTATTTACAGCCACCGTGAGCGTGTAATTTTGTAAAGGCGTGATCGTCGCGGTGATAATATGTTCGATTGTGACCGCTAGCCGGGATTAAGCGATGTTAATTACACCGATAGCGGCACAGATAAAAGATCGATGCTCTGCCGCTTTGACTATTAATTAACGAACTACTCTGTCAAAATTTCTTCGCGCGATTATTAACGAAACGTGAAGAATCTCTCTCTCTCTACATCTGCGCTATACGCGCCGCTCTGAAATTCGCTGCAGCAGCGCGCGTAATTGAGCGGTCGGTCGTTCGAAATTAACAAGTGCGTCAATTACGACACACGCAGAGCGCGCGATATGTAAACAAGTGGGCGATTGTATGCAGTCGCTGCCTTAAATTATGATACGTATTACGAACACATACGAGACGAACGATGACGAAATGAGTATCGTATTACGACAACCGAGAACGAGACGGCAAAGAGAGAGAGAGAGAGAGAAATTGAGTTGCGACTCGCGGAATTTATATTGTACCGCTTCTAATCTCGTCCGCGAGGAAACTTGCCTGAAATGTATTTTCTTAGTTACACACACGGCATTCACTTCGCCGGTATCTCGTTAAACTACGCCGCGACGCGACGCGAGAATAAAATTCAATATATGGATTGCATTTTCCGGCGAAGATCGATGGAATAAAAACGCCGTGACATTATATGTGTTTGAAACATATAGTTTTTCATAGCGTTGCGAAATAATATAAGTTCAATTGAATAATTAATTGAAAAACAAGCTTCTCAGACACAAAATTAAAGATTGAAATAATTGATCCAGAAGAAGAACTTCTACTTTCATTAATCACGTCCGGTGGACCACGGCTTCTATTTTAACCCTTCGTGGACCGACACGGGTCTCTCAGACCTATTCTAAACTTGCGCATAGGTGGTAATTAGTTGTTTTCAAACGCTTATATCCTCGAAACTATCAGAGATGTTTTCGAATTATCTTTTTTTATCGATGCAGAATCGTCCAAACTTTCGATTCACAAAGACAAAATTGAAAACAAACTGATTTTCCGGGGAAATGTTTAATTTTAAAGTCGCGTGGGTCTCACAGACCGAGTCAGTCCGCGAAGAATTAATTTTCTGAGTCTATTTTAATTTTTAATTGAATAATTTCACGACAAGATAAAACCACGCGAGAAGATAGAAAGAAAGACCGCGTGTAAAGCACATAATAAAAACTGCGGAATTAAAACTACAGAGAGAGATGAGAGAGAGAGAGAGAAGATGTTCTTCTCGCTCGTTACCTGACAAATGATTTCGCGTAATATGCCGCGGCGAATAATGCGCAATAAAATATCTCGATCGTCGTAAAAATGATACAAGAGACAACTAATAAAGTGCCGCGCCGTACCAGTCGTAACGTATAATCCTGTAATGGGGTTGTTGCACACGTAGGTTATGCGAGGATCATAATGGTCATAAATCCAATGAATCGTCCTGTCCCGCGCTGCCTCCCGCGCATCGGTTCGTGAAAGATCCTCGTTCGCCCGTAATGACTTGGCAGGTTCGCTCGGGAGATGAGAGATTGTTACGAAAAGCGTAATGCAATCTGAATTGCAACACGTCGCAAAGCAAACTCTCGTGAGACTCGACAAAAAAAAAAGCACAAACACGTAATGAAAATTTATTCTCTCGTAGATGTAATATTCGTCAAAGTTTTTAGAAGTTTGCGCGCGATAATTTCTCACATCTTTTCACAAACGTTGTTGTAAAATTTAATTTGGCTGGACCGTTGGCTTCGAAGGTCTATTTTAAGTGCTTGTTATTCTATTCAAGTCGAGACTTTCAATTAATTAAAATTAATTCACTAATAGATTCTTCTGTTTCGAGAGAGATGGTAACAGTATCGCGTGAGCTATAGTGAATTCGAATTTGCCAACACTTTTGCACTGAATTTACATAATCTCGCAAAAAGTATCTCGATATGAAGTTCCTCGAGTATGTACATCGAGTTATTCTCGCGACGACGACGACGACGACGACGACGACGACGACGACGACGATCTTTGTAATATCATCCGAACAAGCTGACAACGCGTAAAAGGGCAAAATGGTCGCGTCGACAATACCACCATCGCGGTCGCTACAATATCCATCCCTCGGCGATCTCTCCACGTCCGGAGATCGATCGCGCGCGGTAAAATCTCCTAATAAGTTCGGTAAATATCGGAATTATATTGTTATTTTTATGTTTGGCGCGTGCGCGTCCATTTGGAACGACGGCGCGGAATGGAAGGTGTCTCGGAGCAGAATGTAAGGATAATCCATTAGACGCGTTGTAACCCAAAACCGCGCAAACAAGGGTGGTCTTGGATTAAATGCGACGGATGAACGTGGGGAAAACGCCGCTGGCTCGCTCAACGATCCGCCGGGAAGAAAAAAAAAACCCTCTAAGAAGAAATAAGACGCGTCGAAGGACAGGTGCGCAATAACGACACCTAAGCGCATGTCTAACGGCGAAATTTACGACGGAGAAGAGAAAGACGCGTATCGAGAGAAATTCGGCCGACGCGATGTGAAAAAGCTTTTCCTGAATCGGCAGGAAATCTGTCGAGACACTGTTTTGTCTCCTGAAATATCCTTTTTTTTTCGAGATCGTATGAATATTTTCTCTATAAAACTTCTATTTTTAAGATTTATAAATAGAAAACTTGAAGATTCATGAAAAACAAGATTGAAACAAATAAATGAAGATACGAAATTATTTAATAGCGTTGTTACCGATAATTTTTTTAGAAATTGTGAGCGACGTGGTTTTTTGTCACCGCGCGTCGTAGCGAAGAATTCAATAATGCCGAGTCGAGTGACCGCAGGGTACGTGCTGAAGGAGTGGAAAAGAAGCGAACCCTAACGAGGGACAAACAGCGCGCGGATACTTTTCTACAGAGAGAGAGTCGGAGAGTCGATGCCCGCCGCGCGCGGCTTTGTTTTCCATCAATCCGTGCTGCATCTGGATTTTCAAACAGGGAGAAAGGAATCGATCGAACCGCGCGACTGAAAAAAAAAAAAAAAAAAAAAAAAAACGGAGCTGCACTTTGCGGCAGCAATTAAAACGTCCCAACAACTCAATTATTTAGGAAATATTTTGAAACATTCCGCGTCTCTCACAGATGTTCCCTAAATAAACAATAATGTAATATTCGAAATATACATTTTCGCTTTGCGCGTGTGTGTGTGCATACACCACTCGCGGCCTTCAAACGTACTTTTATCAACGGAACGCCGCTCGAGCGCAGCATCCGCAAAGCGCACATGCGTAATCTCTCTCGCGCGGCGATGACGCCACGAGTTCACTTCATTATGCGTCATTCTCGCGTGCATAAGTCGGTCGTCTCCTTCGCGCTCCATTACAAATCTTCGAGGAAAACGCGCGCACGCACGTATATCCGTACAGACTCTGACGTACGTTGTACGTTGTGTGTGTGTGTGCGCGCGTGTCCCACGCAGAAGAGAGGGTCGTGATACTAATTTTGAATCGGCATACGACTGCACGCGCCGTACACACGCACCGGACGTACGACTATTTATACACGGCTTATGTACCGGAACTGTATTTTCCGCTTTTTTTTTTTCTTTCTTTCTTTCAAGCGAGCTTCGTCGCAGACGGCGCTTAATCGCCGAGCATCGTCGTCGGGACGATCTCACGTGAGGACGACAGATCACGCGATTTTCTCTGATCTTTGATCAGCGTCTTCGGCGGATCGAAATGTGAATATTAAGAGGAAAGTTGAGTTTTATTTTGCACGGAGAAAAATCTTCAAGTCTCGAGTGCTAACGAATTTTTTTTCAACTCCCTTTTGTTATCTAAAGAAATACAAACTAAATGCGATGCAAAACCGAGTGCGATCGAATCGATTTTCTCCGAAATTCGATATTTTAAAGTCGGGCGTGTCGGGATCGTACAAATATTGTAAGACCGGAACTGTGTCATTTTGCAAAAATCGTTTGCGGGAAAAATGACAAGCACGCTCGCGCGAGTTTGTCGCATGTGATGTCAAGTTTTAATACGTTTGCACAAGCTGATGAGAAAACTCGCCGCGCGCATAGTAGCGCATATATTTCGATGGATTGTAGCCTCGTACGTTTTGCTACTTTCTAAGCAAACGACACGTGCGCGTTCAGTTAAACAAACGCGAGTTTCTGTGGGCGATAAGTTTTTTTTTTTTTCATTACTCCGTATTGTATTCGAATCCTGCTCGTCGCAAAAAAAAAAAATATTCTCGCGTGTCGTTCGAAACTGAAATATATATTCCTCAAGTTGCAATTATAGGCTAATTAGCGCTGTGATTGCGAGGAATGTAATTTTTTATTAGCCTCGCAGCGCCGCATAAAGACACGAAGACGACGGCGCTCCATATCAATGGGGGCCAGTGTATTTGGATAATTGGGTGCTCAAATGTCGTGCACGTGATGAATTCGTAAATTGAGATTTGTCGCCGCGCTATATATCGTTTCAATTAGCGTCGCTTTCAATTAAGTCGCATCACGGGGTCGGGAATAAAATGCAAATAATTATTCATTAATCGTTTTTTTTAACGAACTATGTCTCTCCCTTGAAAAAAAAAATATTGTTTTTACATATATTGTTTTTCTCACAAAAAAGTTTTGCTATTGTTTACGACCGGCCGAAAAAATTGTTGAGGCCATTTGAATTTTTCGTTGGCACAACAAAATGCGTTTTGTTGGCAAAACAAAAATCTCAATGAGCTTAGCAAATTCTCCTCGTCTTTCTAGCAATTCTTTTTTTTCGTGTAACGACGGAAGAAACGAACACAATATTTGAGAAAGTAATTATAAGAAAAATATATATTTCACGCATTTGCTTTTTGCGACGTTCGATCCGAGAAGCGTTGAGATTCGTCAATCCGTTCAAGCGTGACGGATTGGATGGATCTCGTTTACGTATGTAACCTCGATTACGTGTTACAATTTAACAACATGAGTACACATGTGATGCGATGATTATCGCGAAGTCGTAGTCTAGCATCGTCGAGAGATACACAGAAAGCCGAGAAATTAATCGACACCAAGTGAAAGCGTCACCTTCGAAGTCATCGCGTCAAATTAATAAAAAATACAGAAACTGGTTTGCGCCGCGAGCTTTGCATTAAAGAAGAAGGAAACAAAACTTGTTAAAATCGCACACTCGACAGACTCGGCAAAAATGCTACGATTCTTTGAAAAAAAAAAAAAAAAATTTATCATGCGGTTACGAGATATTACGTGTTCAAAATGATTCATGGGAGCAGAAGCAAACGACTTCTCATTGAAAATTGACTTCTCTTGAAGATTGATTTCAATCTATTTTAATTTTGTTTAAAAAACAGAGCGAAAACAGGCCAACGGGAGTTCCGAATACAGTCGGTTGTGTTTTTTACATTTTTTTATGATTACGAACAGATTGCAAGCGTTTCGACCGGGGAATACGGTCTTTACCAATGATTCACACACACACACACATACTCAAAATAAAAAATTAAAAAACTACAATCAACTGTGTTCCGATTTAGCCTTCGTTCATTTTTTAAATTTAATTTAAAGCCATTATCATTCTTGATCAATTCTCTTAATTGCATTACAGTTCATTATAATTTCATTATAATTCATTTATCCGCAACTGAAAGTTATACCGAGCATAGTTACATACTGAGCATACAAATCGTATTTTTTTTAATACACGCGAACAAAAACAGTTCTGCTCGTCGAGATATTGAAAATAAAATGGATGAAAATTGTATAAATAAAAGTTACCAAAGCTCTGTATTGTATACGTATTATGTTCGTGATTTTCTGAAAAACGTTTGATGCGCGCGAAAGTGGAATGTTGACAAGCGAACGAATTTTAGCGTCGTCGGCTTTGCGCGCTAAATCGAGCATCAAGAACAATAATCAAGGACAATCAAGGGAAAAGTCAAACAGAAGTGCAGCTGGTTGCTTTTCAACAAGCTTTGAGAAAAATAACTTCGAGGACGAGTGGTCATCTAGGACCGAGGCGACTGGCATCGCGAGCGAAGATTTTCGCTTTCGGGCGCAGCATCGAGTTTCCCTATTTAACCTCCTCTCGTAAGGTCTGCTTATTGATTTTCTAGAAGCCTATTGTTTTGGCACGTCGCGCATTTAACCGAAACGAAAGCCAACCGGATATCAATAAGAAGGCGAGAACCTCGCACGCACGTACAACACACCTCCACGAAAACACACACGCGCGCGCGCGCGCACATGTACGTTGTGTGCGTGTGTACACAGAAATCGCCGTCGTAAGAATTGTTACACCGAGACGACCTGTCAACCGCGTCCGTCCGTGTGTTGTGATTCATCTCTATTTCGGGAAGACACGGGACGGTCCTGCTAACCGCCGTCGGCACCGACGTCGTCTGGTCGCGTTTTTTTTGAGGTTAGTTTCGCCCGCGATTACGCGACCTCGCAGTCGACGGCGAAATTTGAAGTGACACGAGGATTACATGACAGAGACGGGAGAAAAAAAGTCTGCACCGGGCGATTTAAAAGGAGCGCGGACGTGAACGGTCGAGCGGAGATACGCGGAGATCGGCATCGAGGGCAGCAGCACGCCCATCAACCGTAATAAGGAAATCACGGCGCGGAAAAATCAATATTAGACAGCCGCGTGTTTTAATCGCTCGCCGGCCGAATTTGCAAGCGTCGGTTCGGTACTCACCACGACGAATATCCATAGATGCGCGCCCGGGCCCGTATCCCGTCGCACGGAATCAATTTATCACTTTTCGGAGCACACAGGCACTACGTCCGATACACTCTTGAGACTCGGCCGTTCCCGGTTCCGTCGTTCCTGTCGTTCCAGCGCCGACGGGCCGCAGTGGCGGGCGGCGCCAGTGCCGGCTCCAACGGAAACGCGAGTGGCGCTTCGCGGGGCCACTTCCTTCTGACGTGAGATTCGATCAAATGTGATTGAAAAAAAAGAAATGAATGTACGAAACACATAAGATTGACGAAAACAAAACCTCCGCGACGAACAAACTTAAATTAATTGTATTAATATTAATTACGAGAAATATAATTGAATACAGCGTTAAGAGCATTTAAACTCTCTGGATAAAAATTTTTCTCATTTAAATTTGATTTTGATGATCTCTTCGTTTCAAATATTTAAATAACGGGAAACTTCAATTCTGGGCTGTCCTCTTTTTGACATCGAATTGTGCTTTTTCAAAATTTTGTACATTTTCGACGATCGACGAAATAATATTGCGGACTGATTCAATTTCGAAGTTCTCGCGCTCTTTTTCCGTGCTCGGAGCAAAAACAACATATGTTCCGCGGATATTGTTATTTTAATTTCGCGTCAATAAGAATCGACGAAGGTCACGCGTTCGAACTGTATTTAGAAAATTCGATGGTCAGGTGGCATCAAGCGCGATGCGCACATCCCTTTTCACGTCGATGCAAATAACCGATCTAAACAAACGCGCGTCTCCCTCTCTCTCTCTACAAAAATATCATCTCCAAAATCCATAACCACCAGAAAGCGGGACTTGTTCTAAATATACGGCATTTAGAATGTAGAAACGAATCTGTCGGCAAATTCATGCGGCGTTGAAACAATCAACAACCATCGTTCATCCGTAAAAATAACGATTACGCCAGAGTGATCTAAGTAGAATGGTTTGTCACCTTGTAACAAGTTTCACAAAGTTTTCTTTCGAAAACGCGTCACTATGTTGCGATAGAAATACAAAACTGTTTCTTCTTTCTTAAAAAAAAAAATGGTTTCGTGCATGCGCAATATACCGTGCGTTATTAAATACGCGACTTCATTCGCGAATAAAAACGCTGGAGTCGTTCTTGGTTGCACTTTGATCTTTCGTGGATGCGATTCTCTTTACATTACGTGCCGCGGGAGTTAAAAACGCCGAACTTCCCACAGCGAGACTGGAGCAAGAGAGCGAGACCGCGCCAAATTTGGTCATGCCTGTCTCCTTCCAGAGAGAGGCCGTAGGCTCTCGTATACCAGTACGTAATCCAAGCAAGTACGCGCTGCTATACGAGAAACGCGCAAATCTTATCGTATTGCGGCACGATAACGGCTTTTCTCATCCCGTTTTTCTGTGAGGAAAGCGCGCGTCATTTTCGAAAAGTTTTTCGATATCGAACGCGAAAATCGGTTAAAATAAATTCTTCGAGTAATTTGTAATAATGCGTCGCGAAGGATGTTGGAAAACAACTCCACTGAATGTCAGACGTATCGTCAACTCGTTTCTAATTAATTTGCGTTTCCGCTTTAATTGATTTTAAAAATGAAAAACCACGGATATTCCAAACTGTATATAACAAAGCGGTTGTTGCGCAAAATAACGACAAGCGGACTCGAGTTTTGTTATCGTTCGGAACTTATCTCGAGGAAGTGGCCGTACATATTTCCTTCTGCGGATGGAAAACCTTCAACGATTGTCTTATCACTTTCTATCATGAGTGTACCGACAGGATCATCAATAACAATGCGTGTTTATAATTCCGGAAATATTTACACGCCTTCGAAACACGAAGCACAGAAATATTCTTTGAAAAGATATAAGTCGACAGATATGAGTCGTTTATTCGTTAAAAAAATAACAAAACATCGTTTTTCTTTTTCTCTCTTTCGGATTGAAAATAAATTTACGTACAATTTTCGTGAAGAGTAAAATAAAAAAGACAAATGCGAACAATTCGCACCTTGTGTTCCCGCAGTCATTTTTTTAATTTCAGTCATTCTTTTTGACTTTACCGTCCTTTGCTATTGCGTTTTTTTTCTTTTCCATTAAAAAAAAAAAAAAAACCAGGATATTTTTGTGAGAAATGAACGGCGCAAGTCCGACTGTGGGACACATTGATGCGACGACGCGAGGTCCATACAGATGGGCCGTTGTAACGACGACGCTGCGGCAGGTCACGTGTCGCCGACGGAAGAACTGGCGAAGAGCTAAAAAAGGAGAAAAGAATGCAACGGCGAATCGTTACGCTACTCAGTCGCCCACGTTAACGTAATTCACTCGCTCGCGCATTCCGTGCGTGCCTGCCGCGTCGGCGTCAAAACAAGGCTGATTTTCCAGATGTCGTTCCCCTCTCTTTTGACGCGTAGGCGCGCTTTCAACTTTTCATTAACACCTGCGAGGTTGACGGTGTACAATAAATTCCTTACAAAACTGACGCAAAACAACAACAATCTTTACCAGATTGTTTACGCGCGTGACACGAACAGTAGCGAGACGAAGATAAGATTATGTGTATTACTTCATTAGCATCTCGCTCAGTTCTTAATTTTTTTTCTTTTAATGTCTCGGACATATCTCTCTCGTTAAAATATTCTAAATAAGATAATTACTTAAAATTCCGTAGATAAAAAAAAAATACTTCGACGCGCGACATGATATAGTGTTTTGCCGCGCACGCGCCGCTCTCACATTCATGAGAATTAAATTATCCTCTGGAACACAGTTGCGAGCATCAAATTTCAAAGCGCGCATCTTCGTGAATCAAAACACCGACGCAAAGACTCGAGTGTCTTCGCTCGAAAATGGGAACAAGGGAGAATCCACATAAAACGAGATGCGTGACACACATATCTATATACGGGACGCGCGATAAATTTCCTTTTATCGTTCTCCCGGCATCGGTGCCAGGGGAACTAAAAGCGAGCGGAGGTAGAAGGGGGTATGTGCGAGATGGGGCTGGACGATTGCCAGTGAGAGTCACGTTTTTTTTGTTGTACAATACAATTTTCATCCCCGTTTACGGGTTTTACCGTACGATGTGAAGAGACTTCCGGCGCCGCGCGCTTGCCGCCACGTTCTACTACTTTACCGACCGACTTTCACACGGGTAATTTTCCACGTGGTGCTACCTACGAGATAACACAAGAAGTAGAAACAACCTTCGTTTAAAAGACCTCGACGCACACGCACACGCTTTTATGTCGTAATAAAATAATATAATTTTAACTCTTCGTGGACCGACTTCCAAAACAGCTTACTAGTTGGACTGACTGGGTTTGTGAGACCCACGCGACGTTTAAAATCAAACATCTCCACGAAAAATCAATATTATAGTAATAAAAGTTTGAACGATTCTGCTTCGATAAAAACAACAAATTTAAAAAATCTCTAAGAGTTTAGATATAAACGTTATAAAAAAATTAATTTTAGAGATATCGGTTTGAAATTTTTGAGTAAATCTGTCCACGAAGAGTTAAAAAACTTCAAAAAATGTTCCTTTAATTCTTTTCTTGTCTGTCGCGCTTTGCAGAAGTCTGACATAAAATATACCTTGACTTCTCTATTTTATTTCTAATTCTTTGAATTTGAATAATATGTGAAGTATATAAAAAAGTAATTTGTATTAAACTTATTAAGGATTTGGAATATATTTGGAACAAATTAAATGCTTACGAAAATCTCTTGATATATTTGCGGATGAATAAACTTATTGTTTATTTGATATTTAGAATGTACGCATTTTTTTTTGTGCACACGAGTCTGTGCGCGCGTTTTCCGAGAACGGTTTTCCACGGAAGCGTATCTCCGCAAATTTTCCTCATTTCTTCGCAGAGCGAAACGCTACGAGTCAATAGATGAGAATCCGTTTGTTTTCCTCGATTAAGTGAGGGAGCTCGAGATACCTCATCTCCCCGCGCGGGCGAGATAAAAATAATTCTTTGCGAAGAGAGACAGCATCAAATCTCTACTCGGTAAGCGATAAAATTTTTCGGGAGGGATGCGAGAGACGATGAGAAAAGTTTTCCCATGGCAGTTTGTACACATTTATATCACGGCGACAGAACGAATGGCGAACAGCGGCGAACCGGAGGACGATAGATTCGTCCAGAAAGAAAGGTCGAGATCGTCGAGACTATTCGCTTTCATATTTATTGTCATCTTTATTGCGTTCTGAAGGATCAGTGTCTCTCAGTTTGTTCCAACACGTCGCGCAAAACGAGCAAGTGGTAAAACAATTTGACAGAAAAAATTCAAAGCTTCAACACTGCCGCGCAAAACGTTGAAAATTAATTTGCAACTATGTGAAACTCTTGGAAATTTTTGTTTACTTGTTGTTGTAGGTAAAAGCTTGCTTTTATATTTTTATTAGAGAGAGAGAGAGAAAGAAAATTTGTGTCTTTTTTGCTAATAACCTCCGGACATAATAATCGATAGCACAAAAGAATAATAAGAATCGTATCGTGAGGAAATAAAATTTGACGACTTCCTTGGGTATCGGAGGAAGTTACATCTCCACTATTAAGACGATAGTACTGGCCTCTGTAAAGAAGCGCCAAAGAAACATCAGGAAGCGGGGGACAATGAGGGAGGGAACGAAAGGGAAGAAAGGTAGATTGTCGGGACGTCGAGCGAGAAGAAGACGAGATTTTATGGGAGGAATCCATGGGTGCTGCGAAACTAGCGGCGGTAACCATAAAAAAACCAGGCGCCCTCGGGACCGGGACGCGACGGGATAGGATGTGTTTTGCCAAAAGCTGGGAAGCGTCGCGACGGCGCCAGGGGGTCTGGAGCCAGTGCCCCGGGCGCTCTCTCCCTCCTTTCGCGCGCTCTCGGTTCCTGTCAATTCCGGGGCGACTTCCCATTCCCCGGGAAGCTCGCATCGCCGAAAACTGGTCCGATCCCGGCGACCGTGCCAACATTTTGCCGTCCTCGTGCGCTGATTACGTCGTTCACGCTTAAGTGAAACGGACACGGTGCGGCTACGTTTCGGAAAGACGTAGTTTCGCGAGAGAATTTCGCGAGCAGAGAGAGATAAATTTTAACCCTTTAACATTAGATGGAAAATTACACTAATTGCGTTTCTTCAGGCTCGGTAAGTGACGGGAACAGAATATAGTAATGTAACTTCGTAAAACAAATATATATTTTTTCAAGATCGTCAGGTCACAAAAGCTTCTAGAAGATTAAAAATCGTAAAATTTAAATCTTTAGATATTAGTTTAACATTTACTCTTAGATAAAATGTTAAAAATCAGTTTTATATATTTTTAACAAAAAAACAAGACTCTTGAAAGTTAAACTAAGAATCAAATTGGTCAATAAGAGCCGACACAGGATGTTTTTGCGAAAAAAATGAATAAATAAGTAAATAAATAAATAAATAAGTAAATATATATACATATTTAAATTTTCAGTGTAAATTATACCACTGAATTTGAATTGAAAATTTTCAATTCGTAATTCATATAGGATGCTGGATTTGCATCACGTGTGTGTGAGAAATCTCCGTATATGAAAAATTATATATTTTTATTCTGTCTCTTTTTTTCTCTTTTCTCCCTCTTTTTTCCCATAATATATATCGTATACCAAGCTATTTTTTTAATAATATAAAACATCTTTTTTTGCAAAAAAGCTCGAATAGAAATTTGTGTAATAATAACTTTCTATCAAAGAGAGACAAATTCGAAATTGCGCGAAGGGAAATTGTTTCGCTCGCAGAACGATGGTACGGCAAGATCATTTCTCCGTTGAGATGATTTATCGTCGAGCTGACATCAAGCCGCGGAAATAAATTCCGGAATAAATTCATTTCTGTGAGAGGTTTCGATCGTTCGTAGCTGTCCCGATAGCGTCTATATTTCTTCGAAGCGTTTCTCGAGAGAAAGAGAGAGAGAGAGAGAAAGAGAGAAACGAGAAGAAGATACAGAAAGCAAATATTTTTGCTCCAAGAAGTGGTTACTGCGAGGGTTACAACCGCGGATATTATCCGCGGGTTCTCGCAACGCGCGGGAGAAAGACGCGAGTTTTGTCAGAAGTGACAATAAAAGCGAACAAAACTATTTGCATCACTAAAAACCAGAATGCATTTGACACTACATGGCGTAACATAGCTACGCAATGGCACTCGCAAACATCGCTCGCATCGAGATGTTTCTACCTCATATAGTTTACGACTTGTTCTCCCCGCGGCGAAGAGAAAAGGGGGAAGGCATCGGCGCGCGAATACATCGCGAAGCCCTAAACAGGAGGACAATAGAACGAGCCCTTATACGCGCAGCCGAGGATGATTTGACAAATTCTCAATTGTGTACGCGGGGGGGTTGTCAGGCGGAAGATAGCGCGCGGAGCATCGAAATCACCATAAAAAATCGTCTGTATCTAATGCGTGCGGTCGCAGGACCGCGTATTCGAAGGGAATTAAACTGCGATCTGATCTTTCTTCTCTGCAATCTTCTGTTATTTCGTGTTTTCGATATAGAAATAATTGGATTACGTGCACGAATTGTGAAAGGATTTCTTACACGAGAGACTCGAAATAAGTTAATTCGATTGGTTTGCTTCTTTTGTGGCCCGGTTGACGCACGTTGTCCCCTAAATAAGTGATCGCACATAAAAAAAATTCTAGAAACTAAAATTATAAAATGGTCAAAACTTTAAAGAATAGAAATATTAATAAATAACGTCAAAAAATTTTATTTTCTCTCGAACACTTACATAGATTTTAATAATCACTGATGATAGGGCCAATACGAGATTTGAGCACAGTTATATGTGTGCAAAATAGTAATTTACTTAAAATAATTTAAGACTTTGTTAACGTTTCGATTCTTTATTGAATCCTCCTCAGAAAATTACAAAAAACGCGTACAAACAAATACATCACAAATCGCCACAATCCACTGTCTCGGAATCATTAGAAATATATAATAAATAATGCTCGAAGTCAAGAAATAATAAAATAAAATAAA